>JAIGNY010003499.1:375000-378910 GCA_020152595.1 Chiridota heheva
TACACGAAGCTATAATCTCCGTTTAGATATATAAAGAATCGAGATAATCTATGCCGACATTTCTTTATAAAAAATTGTGGCATAGCTCCAGCTTGTTGATTTCGCTGAAACATTCTATAGGTGAGTTAAATCTTAAACATGTAATAAATGTATCAAAAACGAGTTGTCCCTTATAGGAATATAGATAGGTAGCAACAACATGGCTGATAATGACTTGCAATATACCACAAATCATAGAAATTGCGAAAAAAACACTCCCATCAAAGTTGGTTAAAAATTGACCATTTTACAGCATTTTGACATTTTGGTTTACCAATTAACATAAATTGCGTAATACTTTGTGACATCACAACAAGAACAACCCTTTCCCGACACTGCATGAGAGGAAACAGTTGACTATAATGCAAATGAAATTAAATTTTGCTATAACCTTGACCCATATTCAGAAATAAATGCAAGTTGATCATCTGTCCTGTCTGTGGTGTTTGAAAGTAGGGACAGAATTATAAAGGCTTACATAAAGGTTTTGAGCCTTGTTGTTGTCCATATATCAGTGCTGAAAGATTCTTCCAAATTTAATTTTTCATAACTTAAAATCTTTAAATTATATTTCAACAATTTAAAGACTTTCCTGCTCAGAATTAAATGCTTCTTCACCTGAAAAAAAAAAAAAAAAAAACTCTACGGATCTATATACTCTGATATTTTAAAAAGCTTACTTACATTCTACGTGAGATAAATTTTAAACATGGTATAACTGTAGAGAAACGAGGTATCCCTTAAAGGATTACTTCAGTGTGCATTTTAAATTTGCCTCAAAGTTCAAATTGCTTTGCGTGTCTTTCTCACTAGCTTTGGGGATTTTTTGGTTAGAGGATTCCTACCGTTGCACTCAAAATTAAACAAAATAAAGTTGCCTTCAATGCCCTAAAAACCGATGATTTGTTACAGCCGAATAATGTACAAGTCATCAACCAACTCAAAGACCTATAACAGTATAAGGGCACAAAAAAGGATATGCGATCTTAACAGAGACAAGAGCAAACTGGAAGCTAATGACTATGACCAAAAGCTTTTCTACAAACTGATTAACAAACAAAGAAGCTCATGCAACTATACTGGTCCTATCCTTGTTGACAATAACCACCTGATTGAAGGCTCTTAGATAAGATGTGCATGGAAGACCTACTTTGGACGTCTTGTAACTCCCAGCATGACAGTAAATTTGACCAGCATTACCTTAATCATATCGAACAGGACGGAAACCAATTTATTCAATTGTTAAAGACACCTCCATGGTTTGAAACCCCCATACATAACTTGTGATGAAATTCTAGCTGCCATAAAGAAGCTGAACAATGGCAGGTCTGCAGACGGATAGAACATGTTAAATCTAGATAGAACATGTTGAATTTGCCGGTCACTTTATACTCAAGCCTCTCGCTCATCTATTCAACCACATTGGCAACGGAAAAAAAAGTCCCACATACTTTCAAGCGTGGTGTTCTAATCCCCATACCTAAAAAGGACAAGAACAATTTTCTTCAAGAAAACTACAAGGCCCTCACTAGTACCATTCAGTCATTGACAAGGTGTTTAAAAACGTTTTACTTGCACAGAATATACCCCATATTGAGCGTAATTTAATAATAATAATAATAATAATAATAATAATAATAATAATGATGATGATGATGATGATGATGATGATGATGATGATGATGATGATGATGATGATGATGATGATAATGATGATGATAATGATAATGATAATGATAATGATAATAATATTAATAATAATGATAATAATGATAATAATGATAATAATGATAATAATGATAATAATAATAATAATAATAATGATAATAATGATAATAATGATAATAATAATAATAATGATAATAATGATAATGATAATAATGATAATGATAATAATGATAATGATAATAATGATAATGATGATAATGATAATATTAATAATGATAATGATAATGATGATAATAATAATAATAATAATGATAATAATGATGATAATGATAATGATAATGATAATGATAATAATGATAATAATAATAGGTGTTATTTATATAGCGCTCACTTCTAAAGTACTAATATATTCAGTGGCACTTTGCAATCAAAATAAAAAAGCAAAAAGTTCAGCAGAGTAATCATTTAAATGCTAATTGAAAAAGGTGAGTTTTAAAGTTTCTGCTTGAAAGGGGAAAAGAGGTTATACATTTTATCTCGGCTGGCAATCTATCCCATTCTTTTGGCCCAGCCACACAAAATGAACGATCCCCAAAGATTTTTCTGTAAGTTTTTGGTATTTCGAATGTGCAAGAATGAGTTGATCTCAGTAAATAATTGTTTTGTTTGACTTAAAAATAACTTATTAAGTAGGTTAAAGCTAATCCATTTATTCATTTGAAAGACATGCATAGCAACCGAAATAAAATTTATTGGCAACCAATGTAAGAACTTCAAGCATCCTGAAGCACTATCATATTTCTTCTTTCCTAAAATCAATCTCGCTGCAAACTTTTTCACCCTTTGTAATTTAGTTATTGACGTACTTGGCAAGCCATAAAACAACATACTACAAAAGTCAAGCTTAGAAATAACAAGAGAAAGTACCAACTGTTGAAGGGACGGATTGTTTAGATGACTGCGTAATGACCTTAGGCGATGTAGCATATACATAGATGTTTTACACTTTTCATTTATGTGTCTTTCAATTGTTAACTGATTGTCCAACCAAACTCCAAGATACTCATATCATCCACGTGGACATTATTGATATGAATACTATTAACCCTACATTTATCTAATTGGACCTTGCTACCAAATTTTATGTATTCAGTTTTGCTATTATTCAGTTTTAATCTGTTTTCATTCATCCAGGTTGAAACAAGGATAGCATATTCTTCCAAAGCATTAATGCAATGCTGTTTATCTAGAAAGTTGTTTGCTGCGAACCTGCTATGATATGAATGGTCGTCTGCATATCCCATAAGAGTTATCTTTCTAGCATGTTGTATATTTGAACTGGTATAATTCTGTACAGTACTTGCAGGGAGCTGTTACTTTGTCAAAGTATCAGCTCCCTGGTACTTGCGTAAAGATTGTACAGAGCCGGGCCTGCACAACTGCCTTGAGGCACGGAGAATGGAAGGCTGATCTCCTCAGAAAGAGATTGTCCTATTTGGACTTTGGATTTAATTCCATTTAAATAGTTATGGAACCATTGTAATGCCTTCCCATCTACTCCAAATCGGTTCTGCAATACCTTCAGCATAATGTCATGGTCCACTGTATCAAAGGCGGCGGAAAGATCTAGAACCAGCAGAGATGTAATCCGTTGCCTGTCCATACTACACAATAAAAATCATTGGTAACTTTTAGTAAGAGAGATTCTGTGCAGTATGACTCTCTGTATGCGCTTACATAGTCAGGTAGCAATTCATCGGGTTTTAAGATGATTGTTCAGACGTAATAAAATCCCTTTTCCGACTATTTTAAATATAAATGGGAGGTTATTCACTGGTCTGTAATTTGAAAGAACCAGTTCTAGTCCTGGCTTCTTAAGTAATGCTTTCACGATAGAGGTTTTTCATAAAGAAGAAAAATTACCCTCAATTAAGTAGTTATTCATAACCTTTGTTATAATCAACTTCAGAGAGGATTTACGGCCAACACATCATCCCTTTTGGCTGCTCTGCTGGTTTCAGAGCTGATCAGCGAAGTCAAAGATGCGTTCTTGGATGCAAGGAAGCCGATTGGTGTAGTCAATCATTCGTTCCTATTGCGGGGACTCTATCTGTCAGGCGGCTAACCTAAGTTTTGGACCATTATTTAGGAACTCTATAATGAAGTAAATTGCCAAGTAAAGTGGAAAGCAGACTTATCTGAA
>JAIGNY010003561.1:0-55000 GCA_020152595.1 Chiridota heheva
TGCCCATTGGGATAAGGCGTTTTTTCTCTCCTGTAGGCCTTAGTCAGTAATTATGAACACTTACAGTTATTTCGCTACAATGCTTATATTGACTCTAACAAACAAACACAAAAGCCGTTCCAGCCATGGCGGTGGGGCCAATTTTTTCTCAAACATTATGATTTGAGCGGACAGAACTGCGTTTTTACGAGCAAAGTGGCGTCTACGGGAAAATAACGTAATATATGATAGCTATCTAACTTCAAATTGTATGAGCGTTATGATAAGCTCAATTACACCATACATAAGATCAGTACCCAATGTATGTAAACAACCAATAATCCAGTCGGCTCCATCGATCGACATTCCATTTGGTAGATAACCAAAGGGCGTATTTCTTTTGGGCTACTGTAAACATACCATGCGTTGATCCTTCTTTTGAAATGTAATTCTAAGGGGGAAAAGTACAGAGAGGGACGCATGTATTTCTAAACGAGAAAAAGGGGTGGGGTATGAATTTATTTCTAAGGGGAAAATGGGCAGGGAAGATGCATGTTTTTCTAAACGAGAAAGGGGTAAAGGTTGGGGGGAAGTTTCCCTCACATGGCCGTCTGTTCGGCCTTGTCCCACTTAGCCAAGTTGGCCCATGAGACATTTTTACCACACCCCATCCCTGTTCGACCTTGGCATAGCCTTGTCCCATTAGACATTTTCGTCATGTCCCTGCTTGTTTCGACTGTTTTTTGCCTACGGCATGTTTTAACACGTATATAAACGTCACCCCCGTGACCTTTCCCTGACATTTTCCGAGGCGGACGTTCCTTGTACAAAATTCCTGTCTGACCCTTTTTTCAGTTTCATAAGATATCAATGTATGCATATGTTGATGCAGGAATTTGTTAAGAACTTTCGGTTAGGAAAATAAGTGAGATCCACTGGGCTGCTCAATCGAGTTAAGGATTTGCCACTGCCCGTTCAAACATCACATATGAAAAAACGTCCATTTTGACCGATATATTGAGGGACCGTGGTTTTTTCAAATTATTGAAAGTCATCTGAGGTGAATATGTCATCAAGGTATGCTTACACACTCATCGATAATACACAAGAGCATCTCATAAAAAGAAAATCCTATGTCCTGTATTGATTAATTTGATTATAGACTGTTACATACGGTTTAACATAGGGCTAACTCCAACCAACAGATGTTGGAGTATGACGTCAGAACAAACATGATTGCTAGGGTCACCCTGCACATTTTTCCTGGATGAAGAAAAAAAAGTGTCGATTTTGTATTTCTCCCGCGAGGCGATGGACTGAAGAAAAAAAAAAACAGATTTATTCAGCATCCTTTTTTCCAAATTTACCGTTATATTAGGTGTCAATTTTGCTGTCTGTGGTATTGGTCCGTTTCTTTTGTTAAATTTCAATTTAGATCTATATGTATGTACCAACTGCCGTTAATCGGTGCTGCTTATGGTGTTATTTGGGACATGCGTTAAACTTCTAAGTGTAGAAGAAACCGAGGGCAATTTGGCTGAGTCATATCTTTAGTGTCACGGGCCTTTTTTTTAAATGTAGGATATACAGTCGATCCATTTTGTGTACATCATGCGTATTTTTTGTTATTGATGTATAATAATGGGGGTTAAAAAGTTGTAGAGCCAAACGATACAACATTTCTGTATATAATGCGTGTTTAATAATAGGGTGGTCAAAGTTTGATGATATAATAATGGGGTAAAGTATCTGTTAAGATGTTTGCATGGCAAATCGATATCAATAGTATGGGAAAAAATATTCATAATCCATTTGTGTTTATTCAATATTGGATCAATATAGATCCTTTGTTTAAATGTCCTTGTGTTTGACAAAGAGAACCGATTGATACATCATTCCGTGCGGCGTCTTTAATAATAGGGTAGTCAAAGTTTGATTATATGATAATGGAGTAAAATTACCTGTAAAGATGTTTGCGTGGCAAAAATGTTGTAGAGCCGATCGATACATCATTTCTGTACATAATGCGTGTTTAATAATATGGTGGTAAAACTTTGATGATATGATAATAGGATAACACTATATGTTAAGGTGTTTGCATGGCAAATCGATATCAACAGTATGAGAAAAAAATCATACTCCATGTTGGTTTCTTCAATATTGGATCAATATAGATCCTTTGTTTAAATGTCCTTGTGTTTGACAAAGAGAACCGATCGATACATCATTTCTGTACAGCATGTTTAATAATAGGGTCGTAAAAGTTTGCTGATATGATAATGGGGTAAAATTATCTGTTAAAATGTTTGCGTGGCAAATCGATATCAACAGT
Source organism: Chiridota heheva (assembly GCA_020152595.1). Taxonomy (NCBI): domain Eukaryota; kingdom Metazoa; phylum Echinodermata; class Holothuroidea; order Apodida; family Chiridotidae; genus Chiridota; species Chiridota heheva. The sequence continues at coordinate 2,312 of JAIGNY010003561.1, forward strand.
ATAAGAAAAAAACATTCATAAACCATGTTTCTTTATCTAATATTGGATCAATATAGATCCTTTGTTTAGATGCCCTTGATGCAGGCTGTTACCATAGGATAAGGGATGAAAGACGAATATCAAATAATGGTGTTGGTCTATTACATACGTAACAGAATTATGTCATTTTAAATCCATCCGGTTGGTCACTTAATAGTGGTGTGATGACCATATATGGCAACAGTATTGAATGTCATTCAAGACTGAACATTTAGGAGCGGGCTGAAGATTTTGTTTTATCATTCATAGCATTCGTCAGCTACACTAACAACCACCACGTGTTATCATATATTGAGTTAAAACGTGTTGAAATTTCGTGTTATACTTACTGTGGTGTATTACTACATCGTGTGCATACTGCGTGTTTGATTACCATGACTCATTATAAGAAACAGGAGAGGCCATTCGTTGTCGCTTAGGAGAGCAGCAAGTGTCTTGCTCAAATAGATCTGCCATTGTAATTACTTTGGGATTTGAATATGGTAAGTGTGTTTCATTGTTTTTTTTAAGTTGATGGCTGACAATAACATGTGAGTTGATATATTGGTTTATGAATTGCTTGAAATTATCCCAGGGTGATGGTATAGAATGTACACGCCAACTTCACAAGGAAGAAAACACACCTTGCTTACCCTTAGTTGCCTGATGTTAGACGGGGGTAGCGACTGTATTTTCGTCAATCTCGCATAGGGCAATATAACTCGGGCTAAATCTGGTTTAAGTAGTGCTTTAACACGGCGCAAGGTTCGTCGACGTTCCGTCGTCATGACGGTTTTCTCCAGACAATCCTAGACTGGTCGATGTTCACATACAACATAATACACATCTACATTTCATAACGTCATAGATACTTTTTGTCCCATTCTCAAGGCAATGACGTCATTATCGCGTGTACGCAATGAAGTTTCTCGCTTTTAAATCCATTTCCCTTCTTTTTTATCACTTTTTTTCTTCAATGATGGTTAAGGAAAAAGAGCGCTCAAGGAATTTCAAAAACTGAAGTAAACATCAAAACGAAAAATGCCTTCTCAAATTTGACGCCCTGCTTCTTCTTTTCCTCCTCCTCTTGCTCCTCCTCCTCCTCTTGCTCCTCCTCTTGCTCCTCCTCCTCCTCCTGCTCCTTCTTCTACTTCTTCTTCTTCTTGCTCCTCCTCTTGCTCCTCTTCTTGCTTCTTCTTCTTCTTCTTCTTCTTCTTCTTCTTCTTCTTCTTCTTCTTCTTCTTCTTCTTCTTCTTCTTCTTCTTCTTCTTCTTCTTTTTCTTCTTCTTTTTCTTCTTTTTCTTCTTCTCCTTCTTCTTCTTTTTCTTTTTCTTCTTTTTCTTCTTTTTTCTTCTTCTTCTTCTTCTTCTTCTTCTTCTTCTTCTTCTTCTTCTTCTTCTTCTTTTTTCTTCTTCTTCTTTTTCTTTTCTTTTTCTTCTTCTTCTTCTTCTTCTTCTTCTTCTTCTTCTTCTTTTTCTTCTTTTCTTTTCTTCTTCTTCTTCTTCTTCTTCTTCTTCTTCTTCTTCTTCTTCTTCTTCTTCTTCTTCTTCTTCTTCTTCTTCTTCTTCTTCTTCTTCTTCTTCTTCTTCTTCTTCTTCTTCTTCTTCTTCTTCTTCTCCTTCTCCTTCTCCTTTCCTTTACCTTTTCTTTTCCTTTTCCTTTTCGATTTCTTTTTCTTTTTCCTTTTCTTTTTCTTTTCCTTTTCCTTTTCCTTTTCCTTTTCGATTTTCTTTTCCTTTTCATTTTCCTTTTCCTTTTCCTTTTCCTTTTCTTTTCTTTTTCATTTTCCTTTTCCTTTTCCTTTTCCTTTTCCTTTTTCTTTTCTTTTTCCTTTTCCTTTTCTTTTTCCTTTTCCTTTTCCTTTTCCTTTTCCTTTTCTTTTTCCTTTTCCTTCTCCTTCTCCTTCTTTTTCACCAGAATTTTAAAATGTGCATGCTCAAATGTAATGTTTGAAGAAAAAAGTTCAGGGGGCGTGGTTTTAAATCAAGTCCCACCCCCTTTTTAAAGGGCAGTTCTGTCCTGTCATTTCCCCATTGACGCCATTTTTGCACGTTAAAAACGTAGTTTTGTCCAAATATTCCCACAATTAAGCCCCCGTAGACCCCCGTATTACGCGTAGACGCGAAGTTCTGTCCTGTCATTCCCCGTTGACGCCATTTTTACCCTTAAAAATGTAGTTTTTTCTGATTATTTTTACGATTAAGCCCCCATATATCCCTGTATTTCGCATTAAAGCGCAGCTCTGTCCTGTCATATTCCCGTTGACGCCATTTTTGCCCGTTAAAAACGTAGTTTTGTCTAATTATTCCCACAATTACTTCCCCGTAGACCCTCGTATTTCGCATTAAAGTGCAGTTCTGTCCTGTCATTCCCCCGTTGATGCCATTTTCCCGCTAAAAACGTAGTTTTTCCCGATTATTTCCACGATTAAGGCCCCGTAGACCCCCGTATTTCGCATAAAGTGCAGTTCTGTCCTGTCATTCCCCGTTAGACGCCATCTTTGTCCTCTCAGATGAAAAACACTTGATCAAAAAATTGCCTCAAATGGAGAGTGTTTCAGAAAAATTGTTTCTTAAATGAGGAGTGTCAGAAAAAATGTCTACCCAAATCATTCACGTTTTCAAAAAATAGTACTACCTGTACAGTCGCCTCTTACTACTTATTTCATGTTGAGATTGTCTGAGCACCTCAATTAGTTTCTGGTAGAAAAGTCAATGTATGCTATGTTGGAAAACATCTTCAATGAAATATTATTTTGTACAAATTTTTCAAGATATCTTTCCGGAAGAGAGCCTAAAATATAATCAAAAGGTTATACAATTGGGAACTTCTTACGACATGTGGAGGATCAAAGCCAAATCTCATGAAGATATAACTTTAAACGGAAAGAGAACAATCCGGGAGGCATGTTAATAGGAAGATGTATAAGACACGAAAATATTGAAATCATGCAGCCATATTGTTCAGATGTTACAAATGAATGTCATAATTTATCATTTATATACTGGAAATATCAAAAATTATTATGTTGAAAAACATTTAGATTTTCAAGATGGCTGTTTCGCGCCTTTAAAGCCTAGTTCTATTGTCTATCATTTCTAATATTTCGAAAGCGGGTGGTTAACATATCAAATTGGAGTGAAGATTGGTAATGAAGATATTCTCATGAGCTTTAATTTCCCTTATCAAAGACATTTTCCCCAGACGTATTTCAAATTTGAAAGATGTAACACTCCATAAGGCTTCAACGTTAGGATTGCAAAGGATCATAGAAATATCACAGAATGGCGGCTTCCATGTTGCAAAATGTTTCCATCTTCAGGAACATTTGTGTTCCCATTAATAGGCATGTTCCCAGACTAGAGATAGTTAATGTTGATAGCTTTGTGTATTTGGGTGCTACCATTACAAAGGAAGGAGCCTGTATGAATGACCTCAAGAACAAGATTAGAAAAGCAAGCACAGCTTTCACAAAACTACAGAAGATCTGGGGTGCAAAGGATATTAACAGGAAGAACAAGCTTGTACTCTACAAACCTTGGTCCTATTCACTTGCTTGGAAATGTGACCAGAGGTCATCAAACTGCATAGCAACCGCGCGCATTCACCCCGCATTGGAGTAAAAACAAAGCGATCAGCAATGTTTGCTTACATGCAATACGTACTGCACACAGTAAACGCATACGGACTTGCCCACGTGTATCGCGCAAAGGTTTGTTTTCACTCCGGAAAATGACGTCATCTCCCGGATATGACGTTATACTAACCAAGTGAAGACCAGTCCTAATGTATGCCAATGACAAGAAAGGTGGCATGTTCCAGACACGTTGCCCACGAAGGATTTGATGGATTGTTTATTTGTTGCAATTTATTTCCATTATTCATCTTAGTACATCAAAAACTTACATAATATACAATAATATGGACATTTGCAATTCAAAACAAAATGAATGGAAAAGGAGAGAAAAGAAGTTTAGAATTAAACTGATGTAATTCTCCCCTTCTTAAATTAATACATTCAAATACTAAACAAGGCAATAAATGTGTTGTACACATAAACCTACCCAATAAAGATACATGTATGAAATTCAGTAAAATTACAGTAATTTGTACTATTCAAATATTTCAAACTTAAATCTCCTCTTATATATATGTACACTTTTACACTTTTTAAATTCTAAATTAGGCAGATTCCATATTTTAAACCCGTGAACTAAAACACACATAGCTTTCAATGTAGTTCGCACAGAAACTTTCTGGAAATACTTCCTTTCACGTGTCCCTAGATATCCCCATTTTTCAGTAGATAATCTTGCAATGGTAATAAATTGTTTTGGTGTTTAAAGATTATCAAGGCAGTCTTATAATTGAGGAGATATAATTTCAGAGCTTTCATATCAAAGAAAAATGCATTTGTATGAGTGTTGAACTTTGCTTCGTAAACCATTCTTATTGCTTTATTTTGAATGACAACAAATGGAGGAATGTTGCTTTGATAGGTGTTACCCCAAACCTCGAGACAATAATCAATGTAAGGAAAAATTAAAAAATTGTAAGAACTTTCATAGACATCACTGCTAATACCTCTTTTAAATTATACATTATCGCAAGACTTACCAACTTTAGATTTTACCTTTTTGATATGTTATTTTCAATTCAATTCACTGTCTAATACTACCAAGAATTTTTGTGTTAAATACTCTTTCAATCACATACTCATCAAATTGTATAATGATAGTGTTCTCACAATTCCTTTTTTTTTTAAAAATAGGGCAAAATTTATTTTGTCTATATTTAATGATAATCTATTTACCATAAACCATACTTTTCTAATATTTAAACAACTTAAAAACACACGTGCTCAAATGATTAATAACACAATCTATACATAGAATATTAGTGTTATCTGCAACGAGGACAAATTGGACAACATCAGAGACACAACATATATCATTGATGTATAAAATAAAATGCTTAGGTCCCAGAATGGAACCTTGAGGAACACTACACTTTATAACTTTTTTTTCTGAGGAGTATTCATTACAAGGGAGGAAATAGTTCGCACAAAGGAATTATATCAAAAAGCAAACCTACTGAAAGCAAGTAATAAAGTCAGCAGAAGGAGATGGACATTCATAAGAAGAGGGAATGATGAAAACTATGACAGCAATGAAATGGGAACCAGAAGGAAGGAGAACAAAATGGTGACAAAAAACAATGTGAAAAGAACAGATAACAAAGAAAGACAAAAGGCAGGACTCAGAGGGGACATCCTGGTATGCTGCAAGAATACAGGCCCGAGACAGGAAAGGATGGAGGGAGAGTGTCAATGCCTTATGTACCTCATGGCATAAAGCGGACAGGTATGAGGTGGCGACATGTGGACCTTCTGTAGACCGCCATATTAGAATATTTTCCATGTTCCTTTTTTATCTGAATTATCATAACTTTAAAGCCTTGTGCAATGCTACCTACTTGAAATTTGAAATATTCTAAGAAAAACATATTTAGCATAGCATAGCAAGGTTTAACGTCCCGAAAGCATGCAGTGCTGGACATTATATACCAAGACGGCCACGGCCTTTAATAACCAGTTGTGAATTTTCTGGTTGAATACCCACGGGGTACGAAACCGTGACGTGCAAATGAGGGCCAAAGCACTAACCACGACACCACGGAGGGCTTTTCAAGGAGAAATGTAAAACTCGGTAGAATAATATATTTATTCTCATGGTTACGGTAGGCACAAAACACGCCCATTTTGAAATACTTGATATTCAATATTCCACGGAATGAAATTAGACACCGTGAAGTGAATGTTATTTAATATTTTTGTATAATTTCATCGCAAAATCTAAACAGAACGGCTGCATGACGTCAATGATTTCAGGTAGTACTTTGTTGGTATACACCTCTCCGCTAGTGACCCTTGAGCCCATTCGCTTTGGGATTGCCATCACGTCATTATTTGGACGGTAGTTTTTATTATTTTGTTGGTCTTTATACTTGGATAGCCGTCAATATAATGAGTCCTATTTGTTAATTTTGTAGTGTCTTTGTGTTTATAGTTAGCATCATCTTAAGGCCTGTTTGTTAATGGGTAGTCTCTGTTGTTATTATTATTGTCATAATGTTGAGATCCTATTTGTTAATTTATTATTTGTCTCTCTTATTATTATTGTTGGTATCATGTCGATAGTCCTATTTGTTAATTTCATATTTGTCTCTGTATTTATTATTGTTAACATCATGTTAAAGGTCTGTTTGCTAAATTAGTAGTCATCTCTGTTATTATGATTGTTGTCATCATGTTGAGGTCCTATTTGTTAATTGGGTAGTCGTCTCTGTTATTATTATTGTTGGCATCATGTTGTTAGTCCTATTTGTTAATCTGGTAGTCGTCTCTCTTATCATGATTGTTGACACCATGTTGATAGTCATCATATTTGTTAATTCGGTAGTCGTCTCTGTAATTATGATGTTGTTATCATGTTAATGGTCCTATTAGTTATTTTGGTAGTCGTCTCTGGTATTTTAATACTGTTGTCATTATGTTGATGTTTGTTATGATTTTAAGATTGTCATCATTTTGATGGTCGTCATCCATTTTGCGATTTCTCAGATAATCCTTAAAATTTGATAGTCATCATTGCATTTATGACCATCATTAAAGAATGTCCCCACATAAATGTCTTGTTAAAGGCCAGTAGTCGTCTCTAACATACGAGATAAATGAAATTAAAATCCTGCGTTTTGATTGGTCGAAACACAAAAGTACAGTGTGCACTTACATTAATAGGCCAATCAGTATCGTTTTGGAATAAACTGTACGCCGCCACATTTTAATCACGATAGATGGCATTTAACCTTTCTTGAATCATACTACAATCTTTCGAGAATCATATTCATTATCGCTTTGACTGACCTTTGATCAAACATCAATAGTAGGCGGAAATTTGCAAATAAGACGCAAATTAATTGATTCGGGGGTTATTTTTATTTTTTATAGAAGGGTGAGTTTCCCCCATATGTTATTTTCTTGACAACAATAGAAAAACACATTGTGGTAAAATTTACAATTACAATTCTCCACAAAAAAGGCAAACAAACCATTGTGTAAGCTTTATTGGCCCACCAGTGAAAAATTCGTTAAAAACCCTGTTCGTCGTCGTCAAAAAAAAAAATTACAGTCATGTGACTACACTCGGTTGCTAAGAAGCCTAGCAAGCAGACGACGCCGCATAATGGCGAACCTTCATCGAGTTCGTGAGGCACTTGTCTTTGGTTATTTAACAGATTTAACAGACAAAGATGAATTCATGTTGCTGTATGATTCAAACAAACCGTCAAAGCCTGAATTTCAATATTACGAATACCAGCCGTTTGATTTGGACAGTTATAACGATGATGATTGCAACGCTGACTTCAGGTTAGTAAAGCAACTTTAACGTTAGTACAACTAGGCCTAGGCAGTATTTACGCTACAGTAAATAGTAGGATCCCGATCGTAGCAGACGACATTAGAAACAGTCAAGAAGAGACTCCAATTAATTGTAAAGAAGGATACTAATGCGATTTAGGCTGAAACAGTGAAAACAAAAAATTGAATACCAAGATTCATAATCCGACGACACTGAAATTTGCCCTACAGGAGGATCCAAAATGACGTTTGCATCTCGCCAGGAGCCATTTTACTCTGTAAGATGAGAAAAAACTTACAAATCAGAATCAGATCTGATAGAAACTAGAGCAGCTAACCCCAAATGTCTATGGACATATAGAGATCACACTTCACTCTTAAAGGAATACCCCCAAAGTTTTTTGGAAAATTTTATTTAAAAGAGCATATTTTTAGAGGCAATCTGGTACAAAAATCAGGTTGATATCATATTCCATTTAGGAGGTATGGATTTTTAAGAATTTCCCAATTGCATTTTTAAAGTTTTTGTACATTATGATGCAGTCGTGTTTGATCATGTTATAGAAACAATTACATTGCAGATGTTTATGTATTTCTTTGAACGTTAATTGGTTGTTTCTGTATGATTAGAACAATTTTTCAAAAGTTATTGAAGTAGGGTATATTTGGCAATGTATATAAATACCTAGCTTTCATCAATTTATTTTTCTAGCAGGTTTTACTAATAAAAAAGGATGATAGATTTTAATGAAATATATCAACTTTGTGGGAGAATGTGTTGCTGTGATGTCATACTGAGCCTTTTCTTATTCGTTTATTGGCTCTTTTTGTGAACCTTAAAATATATTCTGATAGGAATTACATATCAATATGATTTTTGTAATAAATTGTTTCTAAAAAATTCTCTTTTTTATGAAAGGTTATAAAAAATAGGAATATTCCTTTAAGACTACCAAGCATCTTATTTATGTCAATTTCAACATGGTTTGACGACGGCATCACTAAACAGGATATTATATGGTTCATGATTAAAGTGCTGTTACAATATGTTGATTATCACAATATGTCATTTTCACTTGTAAAATGCATATTAAAGCAAAAACTTGAACATTTCAAATAAATGAGATTTTAACTGAATATTTGCTTCCTTTCCACTTCATGGAATAAATGCATGCTGAAAGCCAACTTGATAGTTTTTTTAAATTTAATAATCATAAAATAGATATTGCGATATGATGATATAGCACAATATTTGTGTGCAAGATGAGCCATATCATGACTGTCCTATGTGTGGCAGTGTTTGACAGTGTTTTCGTTTTATACCAACTGAACCCTATCCAAAATACCACTTACACAGGGTCAACCCTGGTAACCATGATCTCTAATCCTTCTTACATTCCCAGGATTAATGCTTTTGCTGTTACTTGACCCTGCAGAACATGTCACTGGTACCATTTAGAGCCATGTGAGGAATAAGTGACAGGGTGTCTTTTGCTGTTACGGGATAATGTTGAAATTCTAGGGCTGTTTCTGGTCTACTAGTAGTTTCTACACAGCAACTTGCATATTCAGAATTGGTAAGCTCTGGTTTTGATTTGTTAAGACATCTAACTTACAAAAACACAATTTCTTCCAAACAAACAATAACAACTTTGATATATGGCAATACAAAATACCGTCAGGGCATCTTAGAAACTTCTTTGTTGTGTACCATAATCCTTGAAGACGAGCCACAGCAAATTCTGTCAGTTAGGTTCTTAAATCTTAAGTGTACTTTCAACAAAACGCTAATTAGAATATATATTGCTATCAGTTTTAATTAAAAACTTTAGAAAGAAATGAGTGATTTCACATGATCAAACATCTTGCGTAGGTCACAACACAATTTTTTTTCAAACTTTGGTAAGCTTGAACTCAATTGGAATCTAAACCATAATTTTGTTTAGACTCTTTGTTATCTTTATTAATTCTAATCAATTGTACAATAAGATACTGCTCTTGCCAAGCTTCATCTGACTAGGGAAGAAAAACTCCCATATCTAACCACAGACTTTAAAGCCATTTGGGTGCAGTGACCCCATACCCTTGTGACATTCTTTGCAAGTAATTTATTTTTGAGAGCGAATACATTTCTGCTTGTAAGTAATATTAAAAAAAAAAAGGCAATTGCCTCAAAGTGACAAAGTGAAGGAAGCATGCAACGAGAGGTTCATATTAATTTTGGAGTGAAAACAAGTCTTGCGAAACTGATTTACTGATTGAGTCATGCCAATATTTTTCCCCAACACCTACGACATTGCTACTCGCAGCGCCCTCACTAAGTATTTCCTAATCAATATACACGCTGTGTCCGCTTAAGCCATTCCCGAAATAGTGTGTACGTACAGTGAATGTATAACTGTACACTAGTATGTATGGCGTGTGGGGGCCGTGATGCGTACATTTTTGAAGGCCTTGAGATGTTTAATTTTCTACCATGTGGACAAACCGAACATCGCTGATATAAGGGCGCAAATCTTTCATGGTGAACCACTGATGCATTTGCCATTGCAATACATGGTAGAGATACTAAGGATGGCACACTTATAGATTCCTTGATAGCATGGCAGTATGTCCAAAGAAAAAAAAGGTTCTTTGTGATAATTCATGATTTTTAAGTTCAGGTATGAGGAGCAGTTTTCAAAGCCAAGTCTACAGCTAAGCCAATGGCATTTACAAATATTTTCTAGGATACAAATATATCACAATACCACCATCAATATTTGTTGATGATATACTCCCTCAAGTTAAAAACCCTCGGGCAGGCAAAAATTAATAATAATAATATTGGTTTTTATATAGTGATTTACTACACAGTTACTTGAATTCTAAGCGTTATACAACTTATTTAGGTGCAAATCCGCAAATAACACACAGCGCACAAGCCTGTACTACTACCCTGCTTCAATCCCTTATGCTGAGCACCAAGCAAAAGAGCAGCACAACTTTTAAAAGTTGTTGATATGACTCGATCAGGGATTGAACCCACGACCTTCAAGCTGGAGACCGTGCTCTATCAATTGAGCTAATATTTACAAATAAAACAAACTTTACAGTGAAAGGTTGTTGATCCATATACAGAACAAACAAAATTGGCATTATCATTTATTATCATAGTTTATCATCTCCGTTTCAAACATCACAAATATGCTTAATGGGCTTTTTTTTTTTTTCATTGTAAACTTTACTCAAAGCCCAGTCACTTCAAAACACAAAATAGAATAGAGCAACAAATTCCTACTAAGTATACATCATTCAAAAACAGAAATGAAAAAGAGAAATATATGTGGATATTATCACCAAGGTATACGTATCATGTAATCTGCAAGCTCATAAAGGTTACAATTGTGAGCTACTTCAAAATCACATCTTCATGGAAGTATTGCAAAGCTCATTGCAAGCTTACTGCAAGCTTAGTTTCTGCAAATACCATCACTATTAACCTCTTGAAGTAAGATGATTGACAGCTTTCTTCCATGCTATAAAAATGCAATCTGGTCCAATGACCTAATTCTAACATTCCACTGCGGTCTGAATAAAAGGAGAGGCGGGCCGGGACGCATGGAGAGTAAGTATAACTCTCTTAAACATCCACACTACGCTTAGTAAGGTAAATTTACTTCAAGTTGTATCTTACCTTTCATGCTATAAATATGCAATCAGATTGCAACCGCAAGGATTGAAAGGAAGGGAGTTCAGGTCTAAGCCCACTGAGGGCTTGTCCTAATACTCATAAGTAGTTTTATCCTACTTTAAGGACTAGTTTCCTTATCCTCTTAAGGACAAAAACCTCTATATATTAATGACTAAACAATAGCAAATTACTTAAGTTATAACGAAGGAACAGGAAACCACCTGTAAAAAAAATAACCGAGGCAAAACGTCGCATGAACATGGGTTAGTCGCCCAGAAGAACATCTTAACAAAACAAGTGTTACTTAGTAAACATAACCATCTGTAAACAATGCCTAATACGTCATGGCAAAAACTTACAAGATTTGACAGCGGACCAGGGCAGCTTTGTCAAACACGAGGGAAACAAACCGTTAGTAAAATTAAACGAATTAGAATGTGTACCTGAACAACGACCAAAATTCGTTAGTAAAATTAAACGAATTAAAACACGCCTAAACAACAGCAAAAATTCGTTAGTAAAATTAAACGAATTAAAACATGCCTGAACAATGACACAAATTCGTTAGTAAACAATCAGGAGGTTAATAAATTAACAAATGAATCGTTACTGAAAATGAGAAAACGTGAATAAACGACAAAAGAAATTCACCTCATGAAAGAACGGCCCTTGCAACTCCGCCTTGATAGTCTGGCTTGTCCTTCAGATATGCGGAGACGAACATGGCTAGTGTTTTCCATACATCAGCGCGAAGTATCTCGTTAAGGGGCAACCCACCAAAAAGCACAATTTATGTAGCTATGCCTCGTACTTGATGTGCCTTAACCGGTTGTTCTGTGAAGACCGCCGATTTATTGTACGTGATTGCCTGGAAAATCCAATGCGAAACCATGTCACGCGAGACGGCGCGATGTGGATTTTGTAAGGACACGAATAAAGCTTTAACGTCATTCTGTAATGGTTGCGTACGTTTAATGTAGTTCTTGAAACACCGCACAGGGCTCCATGCCCGATCCTCTGATGTGTCAGAAAACGTAGAGAGCGACGGAAAGAATATCGGCTTCAGTAAAAACTATAAAGTCTGATTCTTGGCTAGGAAAGGTTGGTCAGGTTAGCCGTACACCCCCAGATTCGAGGCGAATGGCCTTTAAGAGAAAGCGTATGAACGGCACCTCTACGTTTGGCAGAGGCTGCGGAGAGTAGAAAAACCGTTTTGATCATCAGTTCTTTGACGGGAGCCCGTGCTAGTGTCTTAAAAACTACTTGCACGTCCCACGGAGAAGCAAGGTTCCGAACTGAAGATCTTTGTAAGAACATTCCATTCACTAATCTTTCCAGTGGCGCGTCAGTGATGGTCGACCCATCTAAAAAGCCCTGGTGGACAGCTGCTATAGCTGTCCGAAAACTCTCGACTGTATTGATGGACTTGTTCAGATTAAAGTGGATCATTAAAAAATCCGCTACGTCACCAAGAGACACCGAATGTGGAGACCCCAATCTATTCTGTCAGAAGTAACCTTTCCCCACTCCTCTGCGAATTTCCCCAGATGCCCCCAACCTGACCCCCATCAGTGTGGGTGCCGGGGCTAGGTCAAAGGATCTGCCCTTGCCTCTTCCTCACCCTCGTGAAGAAGAGGATGAGGAGCCCGCTGTGCGTTCAGAGGGGAAGGAGCATTGACCAGTATCTGCCACATTCACTCTGCCGGTCGATGAAGAGTCCTGGCGAGTGGAAGAGGCTGTGTTAAGCTTCGGCGCTGTCACATGAAGGCGTGAGGTTCATGGCTAATTAGCAGCCATGCTTCGACCGCTCGCGGAGGGCATCGCCATTGCCAATAGCTTGTTAGTCTTCCTGAGATCATCCTGTCGGCCAGCTTGGTGCGACAGGACATCACAGAAGTGACCTGCAAAGAGGTCCAGTCCTTCTATCAGCAACCGCCGAAGGTCCGCCTGTGTGGCTTTAGATAGGCCAAGGAGGGGGAGAACATTCTCACGCCTCTCTGTGGCCACCTTTGTAGAAACTCGGGCGAGTTCATTGACTGTCGCGTCAATCAAATCCGATAAGCCGGTTAACAAATGTGCGGTCGTTGGTTTGACGTCGGCTGGCAGATTCTTCTGCAGGCCTGAGTCCATCCGCTCTGTCACCCATATGGTGAGAGTTTCAAACTTGTAGCCTCGCCGTATGGCCTGTTCCACAGCCTTGAGGGACTCTTCCGCTGGACTGCAGGGTTGATGTATCTATGAACCCCGGCCCCGGAGCTTGACACCGCTGGTGTGCCGCTCGCAGGTTGGCGGAGGAGTTGCCATTATAGGGGGCGTGCTTCTTAGTGCCTTGTAGGCAGCTAGCTTGACGTAGTTAACCTGACAAATGTTCTTATTGTAGGTCGTCCAGTCCTTGGTGGGGTCCTTGCCCAATGCTGCACCTGGATCACCATGCTAAGGACTAGAACACATTATTATTATTATTATCATTATTATTATTATTATTATTATTATTATTATTATTATTATTATTATTATTATTATTATTATTATTATTATTATTATTATTATTATTATTATTATTATTATTATTATTATTATTATTATTATTATTATTATTATTATTATTATTATTATTATTATTATTATTATTATTATTATTATTATTATTATTATTATTATCATTATTATTATTATTATTATTATTATTATTATTATTATTAGTAGTATTATTATTATTATTATTATTATTATTATTATTATTATTATTATTATTATTATTATTATTATTATTATTATTATTATTATTATTATTATCATTATTATTATTATTATTATTATTTATTATTATTATTATTATTATTATTATTATTATTATTATTATTATTATTATTATTATTATTATTATTATTATTATTATTATTATTATTATTATTATTATTATTATTATTATTATTATTATTATTATTATTATTATTATTATTATTATTATTATTATTATTATTATTATTATTATTATTATTATTATTATTATTATTATTATTATTATTATTATTATTATTGTTATTATTATTACAAGTTTATGTATCTTTAGTGTTTTTCATAAATTAGAACATGTCACCCTCTAAAGTAAAGCAAATTTGTTGATGTGTTTGAAGATCAGTCATCATGTTAAAGTTAATATTAATATAACACAATAATGCAATCCACGTAGTTTCTGATCTCATCACCACTTGTCACATAGCAATGACCTATCCTTTATATGATTGTGGGTCATTCTGCATATCACCATTGAAACTTTGACCTCATAACAGTCACCTTTGACTTTTCCCATCACAGCAACAATGTAATAGTTCCCATAAGGCCCCATAAATGCAAAATCCCATTCACCCCATTCAAACACTGCAGCAGAAATGTGAAAATAGGTTTATTACCAAAGTACCACTTGATATTTGTACTCGAGAGTCTGCGCGGCACAACTTTACTTTACAAGTTACCATGCTACCACTTTGGATCACAATCGGCCGTGCACTTTTTACGTTAATATTGGCTTAAATCTTTTCATTTTGAACAAATATTTCACCTTTGATTCTTGACTTTTTTTAAAGCTAAACTCTCACATGCATATCACAAGTTACACTGCAACACCCATTAGGTAGCACGGAACTAATAGAATATTGTAGGAAATCTGCTATTTTCCTATGCAAAATGTGTACTTAATTAATCCTAAATTCATGAATAAAACTGATTTCGATTCATACAGACAAATTTTTCCAAGTTTGAACCATTTTCCTTTAGTCTAAACTTAGCAGTTGATGGTCATCTGTTTTATGTGCTGTTTATCTTATGACAAGTGAAACTAATGTATTCTCTTTTGCTCGTGACGTTTGAGATGACAGGGGATGTCATACAATATAGTTGCAAGGCTATGAGGGACAAGAAGTTACAAAAGAAATGAGCAACAAATATGTGAAGGACAAGGAGAAACATTAGAAATGTGGGACAAGAGGAAAGATAAGAAATGAGGGACAAGGAATATAATTAAAATGGGTAACAGTAAGAAATAATTTAACAATACCGAGTATAAGGAATAACTTTTACTCTAAATAAAGAGAAGGTGTTTTATGCACTGGGTCAGTTCAAGATTGTCAGTTCTCAGCTCAGTACTGGTCAGTTCTCATCAGTTGTTAGTTGCTTGTCATCTGTAGCTGTCTAGCAGTACACTTATATATCACGCCTGTACATAGTTGTGTATATAGTAGAAATAGAGAGAAAGAAGTTCCTGAAGTTGACTTGTTCAACGTTTCATTTACAAAGGTCAATCCTAAAACGAATCGATTCGGCACACACGGTACAATTGGTGGCAGCGGTGGAATTTGACTTTGTGAATTTCATTGACGGATTCTTGCAGTACACAACATGGCTGAAGGAGAAGACAAGACTCTTCAACTCGATGGGAAGATGTACAGATTGGTGGATCAGTACTCATTTGCAACGCCAACTCGCCATGAATCTCCACTGATTAACTTGGAAGGTATTCAGATGACACCAACATCATCACATCTGGCCTTGCCTATGTGAGCCAGCAGAATTGATCGTGATTGTGCTAACTTTTTTTTAATCAATCCGACGTAGCGCACTCTTTTTTGTGTCGATTTGCCAGATGTTATCATGTTGTACTGTACTTTCTAAACAATATCAAAATGTGAATCTAAGTCATCCGTAAGAAAAATACCTTGATTTTTTTCATGAAGCTGTATTTTCAACAACAGAAAGTGTCACTGGATATACTGATGTACACTTTGGTGCAAGGAAACTTCGGCGAGGGGTTTTATATGTGGTTGCGATACACACCGAGCCTAAAATAAAGAGAACGAACAGATACTGTAACTTGAGTCTTGGGTGTATTTTCTCTGTTCACATATGGCGTAATCGGCAGGATAGGCTCTTTCCTGGTGTAAGGCAAAAAAAAAACCTTGTCGACAGTAGAAGTTGCAAAAGAAAGGTTAATTCGAACCATTTTATTAGTAGTCACACTACAATGCCAGATGTTGAGGCTTTAGAAGCGGAAGTGGCAGCGTTGGAAGAAGCGCTTGAAAGGGAGAAATGAAAAAGAATAGAGCCTCTCACAGAGAAGATAGACTCACCAACCTCAACTCCACAGAGACTCTTTGTCACACACGACAGGAAGATAGAGCAGTTTTGCGACAAACCAAACTGCGTAGGTGAAATCAATGTCACTGACTGGCTGAGTGATGTGCGGGGACACATAAAACGTCAGAATTTAAGTAAGAAACAACAAAGTACCTTTATTCTCGATCACCTCGCTGGCAAAGCCCGACGAGAGATTCTGGGATGGGGCACTACTGACCAAGAGGAAATCTGTACCATTTTACAAAAAGTCTTTGGGGACGGAGCGTCTCTATCAGACCTGCAGCAGGCCTTCTTTTCCCACACCCAAAGAGAGGATGAGGACATACTCACTTGTTCCCTTGACCTAGTACACCTATATGATACGATTGACAAGTTGGACTCATCAATTTGGCGTGTCGCGATTTAAACCTAAAAGGACGCCTGGCCGCAGCAGTAGCAGATAAAGGTCTTAAAAGGGATTTAAGAAGACTGGGGGTGGAATAACCTACACTTAGTATCTTCGAAACTCGTGACAGGGCCCTGGAGTGGTTCGGAAAGACAACAAGACCTCCCAGGTCACGTGGTAGACAAACTACCCTAGAAGAGACAGATGCATCTCAAGCTGGAAAATTGGAAGGGACAGTCAAAGAACAAGGACGACAGATTTTAGCCCAACAAGAGCAGATGCGGCAGCTGCTGGAGGCCCTAAAAATGGCCCAGACATTTTCGTAGAACAATATGGGCCCACGCCAGTGCTATGTGTGCAGATCAACACAGCACCTTCAAAGGCACTGTCCTCAGAGACACCAACAGCAGGGGCAAGGACACCATCAACAGGGGCAAGGATACCAACAACAGATGCAAGGACGCCAAGAGAGAATGCATGGCAGCTGACCAGCGTCAAGCCCACCCTGATAGCAAACAAGGACAAGAGAACCAAAGGCAGGAGGGTTTAAATGAGACACACCTCCTTTGACGAGTCATACAGGAAGTAAGGGTAGGGCAAAGGAGGATTCAATTTTAGGAAAAGTGATAGGTCCTTGCCCCGAGGCAAAGGTAAAAATAGGGTCAACCCATATTCGTTGTTCACTTGACACAGGTGCCCAAATATCTATAATTACTGAGTCGTGCTACCGGAATTTTTTTGCGGAACAGCCCTTAGTTGATATTACATCGCTTATTACCATATCGGAGGCACAGGGTAAGGAGATCCCATGCATTGGTTTGGTACAGCTTCCTGTTTGTGCAGTGGAGATATATTTTATAGGGGCCTTCCTTGTGGTTCGTGATCCCGTGGGGACTCTCATGAAAGTACGTAAGAGACAAGTACCAGGCGTTCTGGTTCAAATACTTTTCGTATTCTGAAGGGTCTACTGGTTGAGAAATTTGGGGCACAATATATGACTAAGATACTGTCTGATGGTGACCACTTGAGGTGGGCACATTTGCTGAGTATTTATGAAGGTACATATGTCCATAGGTCATGTAAAAATAGGTAAAGTAAGAGTTGTAGGAAATAAGGTTATTTTAATTTGTAATTCCTGCCAGGACAGCCCTTATGGTTGGGTGTTCAGTAAAACCAGCAGATGGTCTTGAAACTTATGATGCTTTAGTTCAGCACACTGAGTCGCACATATTGCCGATTGGTTTCAAACTGGTGGATGGGATGGTCACTGTTTCCAATTCTGGAAAAGTTGATGTTCAAATTTGTAACTTTGGTATGTACGATTGCTACCTACAGGGACGCACTCTTGTTGCGCATTTATTTACAGGTCAGATGGAGGATGAAGCTGATGCGCAGGTTGAACGAGTGGTTGACTGGCAAGAGGATCAGATGAGAGCACTCACAATGCAAGAGGTTCATGTTCAAGGTAAGGATAAGTTAAGTGATAGATGGAATTGAAATATGGGTTGTCAGAACAGGAAAGAGTCGCTTTAAGTCAAGTGCTTGATAAGTACAGAGATGTTATCAGCAAGGGTGATGATGACCTTGGCCATTGTACCTCAATTAAGCACCACATTCCACTGCTTGACGACCAGCCTGTGCGGGTTTCTTACAGACGTATCCCGCCCCATCAGTGAAAGGAAGTGAGAGAGCACCTCAATGGTCTCTTGGCCCAGGGAGTTATTCGAGAGTCAAGCAGCCCATATGCTTCTCCGGTAGTAGTAGTTAGAAAGAAAGATGGAAAAATGCGGCTGTGCGTCGACTACCGAGCACTAAACAGTAAGACCAGGAAAGATGCGTACCCGTTGCCCAGGATAGAGGAAGCACTGGATGCACTTCAAGGGCAAAATATTTCTACACTTTAAACTTAGCCCACGGTTACCATCAAGTACCAGTAAGTGAGGATGATATTCAAAAGACCGCCTTCGCGCAGGGACCGGAGGACTGTACGAATATTTGCGCATGCCCTTAGGCCTGTGCAATGTTCCGGCCACCTTCATGCGTCTGATGGATTGCATCTTTGGCGATGAGAATTTCCAGACACTTTTGATATACCTCCATGACATCCTCATTTTCGGGTCCACTTTTGAAGAGACACTCCGCAGATTGGAGATGGTTCTGGAGCGGCTACAGAAGATTAAGCTGAAAGTGAAACCAAGTAAGTGTGTGTTGTTCGAGAAGGAAATGAAGTATTTTGGGCATGTTGTCTCCAGTAATGGTATTTTACCCTGATCCAGACAAGATAGACTCGGTGCGAAGATGGCCACTTCCCAGATCGGAAAAGGAATTCAGAGGCTTCCTCGTGCTCGCCGGATAATACCGAAGGTTCATCCCGGATTTGCTTCCATAGCTGCCCCATTACATGCAATTATCGGAGGGAGTGTGAAGGAAAAAATGAAAGACAGCATCAGTACAACCAAAATTGCCATTTCTTTGGAGCGAGAGCCAAAGAGTAGCTTTTAACAAACTAAAGGAACTCCTAACAACCCCACCCAGTCTGGGATACCCTGACTTCAGCCTTCCGTTTATCCTTAATACAGATGCAAGTCTGGATGGACTTGGGGCAGTTCTGTCACAGATTTAAGGTAAGGTAAGGTTTAAAGTTGTCATTGCTTATGCAAGCCGTGCCTTGAGACGCCATGAAAAAGGTATGCAAAACCACAGTAGCATGGAACTTGAGTTTTTAGCATTGGAATGGGCGATTGCAGAAAAGTTCAGAGACCTTCTGATTGGGGCAGAATTTAAGGTATTTACTGACAATAGCCCGCTAAGTTATTTGCACTCATCCGTCAAACTGGGAGCGACTAAAACACGTTGGATGGCCGACTTGGCTCCGTTCCGCTTTAAGGTGAAGTATAAACCTGGACGTGCCAACCAAAATGCAGAATCTCTTAGCCGCCCGGTCCCGGTGGAATCATGTCTGTGCCCAAACAGGTAAGGAAACTTTGGAAGTTGTGGGGTAGGTTGAAAGAAGTAAATGGAGTCTTGTACAGGAAAGTCGTCTTCAAAGGTAAGTAGTGTGAGCAATTGTTACTTCCTGAAGCTTTGCTAGACAAAGTGCTGAAAAGCTTACATGATGATGTTGGACACCAAGGAGACGGGCGTACGGTTGCACTTGCTAGTTTGCGATGCTACTGGCTATCAATGTTACAGGATATTGCAAAGTATTGTAAGACTTGCAAAAGGTGTAAGGTTGCCAACTCAGTAGAAAGGTGAAAACAACACTGGGTACTTTGACTGCCAGAGCACCGTTAGAAGTGCTTACTATAGACTTTACCCTTCTGGAGCCTGGGACCAACAATTTAGAAAACGTCTTAGTGATGACAGATGTCTTCACGAAATTCACTCAGGCTGTTCTTACAAAGGATCAAAAAGCAGGTACCGTGACAAAAAAACCTGGTGAAGAAGTGGTTCATCCGATATGGGGTACCTCGTTGAATTCACAGTAATCAAGGGGAGGAATTTTGAAAGCGAAATAATCCAGTCCTTGTGTGATATCTATGGAGGTCTCAAAAGTAGGACAACATCTTACCACCAACAGGGGACCGGCCAGTGTGAGCGTTTTAATCGTACGTTCCATGATCGACTAAGAACCCTATCTTTGAGTCAAAAACGACGGTGGCGTCAGCTCTTGCCGGGTGTGACATTCGCATACAAATGTACCCCACATAGCTCGAATGGCGACACCCCACATTACCTATTTTTTGGACGTGAGCCTAGACTGCCAATAGATTGCTTGCTTGGTACTGGACCTAATCTTGACGTGGGTATGTATGATGCAACAGTAAACATTTGGTTGGCCGACCATCAGGATAGGTTACGGCAGGCATTTAAAATAACATCCCGAAGCATGGAAAAGAAAATCGAAGCGAGACAGCATAGGCACGCTGAAGGTGGTTCCACTCTACAATCCAATACCCTAGCACATGTGAGAAACAGGGAACGGAGAGGTAGGTCTAAAATCCAGAATGTCTGGTCGTCAGATGTGTACAAGGTCGTGAAAGACAGGGGACATAACGTTTATGATGTACAGTCTCTAGAAGATTCTTGTGACGTTAGGTCTCTCAACAGGGACTAATTGTTGGATGCTGCAGGTCTGTATAGTTCTCATGATCATTCTAGTTCCTTCAAAGGGGGAGATGGCGTCTGGTCAATTGGTTGCAGATCAGGTAAGTGAGGTTCATGCCACTGAAAAAGCAGGGGAATTAGATTTACAGGTACATTAATCTCCTCAGAATGATTGGAGGTATCAGGCAGCCATCAGGAGGTCGAACCGCCAAACTGCAGGGAGGCACCAAACCCCTACCACTTGCTGCAGTCTGCCACCCAGACTAAATTGCTGGTCACTTAACCTTTTCATCCCAAATTCTTGCTACGCTGAGCCAAACTCAGCTCTTGTTGGCTCAAATGATGAGTGGGAATTACAAAACCTAAATGAATGATTTGTTCCCCTCCACAATTCAGACCATTGGTGATTTGTGGGGCATATACGTTTTTGTCTAAAATTTTCATATATTTGTATCTTCTATCAATCTTATTTTACCCTCTGTTGCTGGTTCTGCTGGGTACCTGGTCTTAAGTTCTGTAAATTGTTACTTTGTTTAATTATATGTTAGTTGCTGTGACGACAACGATAAGCAGGGGAGTATATGAGCCAGCAGAATTGATCGTGATTGTGCTAACTTGTTTTTATTCAATCCGACATAGCGCACTCTTTTTTGTCGATTTGCTACATGTTATCAAGTTGTAATGTACTTTCTAAACAATATCGAAATGTGAATCTAGGTCATCCGTAAGATAAATACCTTGATTTTTGTCATTAAGCTGTATTTTTAACAACAGAAAGTGAAAGGAAATACTGATGTAAATTCTGGTGCAAGGAAACTTCGGCGAGGGGTTTTATATGTGGTTGCGATACACATCGAGCCTAAAATAAAGAAAACGAACAGATACTGTAACTTGAGTCCTGGGTGTATTTTGTCTCAGTCCACACCACCAACAGTATCACAGCCAGCTACACCACCAACGTTATGTCATCCAGCTATACCATCAACAGCATCAGATACAGCTGCACCACCAAAACCGAACTATCCAGCTATATACCAACAGCATAATCACATCCAGTTGCATCACAAACAGCACATCATCCAGCTATACCATCAATAACATCACATCCAGCTGCAACACCAACATCCAATAATCTGACGATACAACCAACAGCATCACGTCCAGCTACATCACCCAGAGATAGCAAGCAAGAACAAGCGGCAGAATCTTGCAGAAAACAGCCATCATCACAACACGTTTCATGTCACCTCACATAATTTCAAGCGCCCTTCAATGGAGTCATCTCGAAACACAGCAAGACCCCACACATAACGTAGTCTGGAATTCCCAAACAATCACATTTCTAACGATGCTGACGACAACAGATATCTACAAGCTATGCACCACCAGAAGCAAAGCACAATTATCAAGGCTGGGGTTATGATCAAATTTCAGTACAATTTCTAGCATCTTACAACAGGGCAAATGATATTTTATCATCACCAAGATATGAGTTATCATCACAACCAGAGTACCACACTTCCAACCCCTTCAGGAGCATGTTACACCATCTAGAAGTCAATACCACAGAGTATATGTCTCGTCACTACAATTCTGACCCAATTCATCAACCGTCAAACCTTGATGTTCCATTCAGAAATGACAGCCAGAGGTACCCTCCGACATACAACCAGCACCCTACAGCATACCACCAGCAAGGTTCTGCGGTGAAGTCCGACAAATACAAATGGAAGTTCATTATGGGAAGACTACCTAACACAATTTGAATTGATATCAGAGCTTAATAGCTGGAGTGACTACATGAAAGCTATTTGCCTCGCAGCCAATCTTCGAAAGGAAGCCCAAGCCGTGCTTGTAGACATCAATTCAGAGTTCAGAAGAGATTATAGGGTGTTGGTAAACTACTTAAGACGAAGATTCTGCCTAATTCAACAACAATTTTTTTTCTCGGATTCAAGTAAAAAACCGCCAGAGGAAGAAGAATGAATCACTACCTGAATTAGTACAAGCACTGAGACGACTTACCAGACAGCATACCCCACATCCACGCATGATGTTTTGGAATCCCTCGCAAAAGTACCAATTTCTTGATGCTCTTGATGATCCATAATTACGACTCGGTATATACCAAGCCAGACCACAAACATTGGACCAAGCCATAAAAGTTTTACTAAAAATTGAGGCCTTTTAGTTTGCAGAACGGCAAAGAAATGCTCTTGGACGCAAAATTGTGAGGGCATTAGAGGTTAAAAGTGATGATGAAATACCCTTCACATTATCAAGCGCAAGTGACAAATTGAAATAAAGGATGCCATAAAGACTCTAACATAGCAAATAGAAGCTCTCCAGCACAAGGTGGCCCAAAGACAGAACACTGATCTTAGAAAAAAGACCATTGATCTAAGTAAGATTCAGTGCTATAAATGTAACGAGTATGGTCACTACAAGAGCAACTGTCCGCAGAAAAAATAGGGAAATAGACAACAGAGGAGAAACTCAGGCAGCTACCATGTCTTTAAGTACTCAGTTGGGAAACGGGACATTGTCAAGGTCGTGGCCAGAACTTGACAGGCACAGAAGTAAAGGGGCCCAAAGAAGTCTTAGTACAAGTAAACAACATGTCAGACATCAACAATGGATTATAGGTGATGGTGCAAATCAATAGAAAGAAGAAATTAATAGATACTGGTAAAAAATGTAACTCTACTGAAACATTAATTTTCAACTTAATACCAGAACATGACAAACCAAGCTTCATCTAGTGACATGTAAAATGACTTTAGCCAATGGCGATGAAGCCACTCTTGGAGGGCGGATTTACAGATGACGCTTGGCCATTCTACAGTTGAACATCAAGTACGGGTTGCAGATATCGAAGCAGATGGCATTATTGGATACGATTTCCTTAAAAAGTATAATTGTGTCATCCATGCAGGTGAAGGACGTCTCATCATGGACAATCAAGAAATCAGTCTAGGAGAAAGCCAAGAGGGACCTGTTATCAGTGTGAAGGTAGTGATGAAAGAGACAGTGACAGTGTCGTCCTTCCACCAAGCACTGAAATCATCAGGCCAGGACAGCTGCAGGGCAAAGTCAAATCTCAAACCTATCAAGTGGTGCAGCCGTTTAAAAGTTTCTGTCAAAAAAGGGAATCTAGGTTGTAAATGCGGTGTTTCACGAAGAAGCAGGGATGGTACCTGTAAGGATGGTTAATTTGTCTTGCGATCCAGTGACAGTGTTCAAAGGCACAACAGTGGCAACATGTGAAGTGGTGGAGGAAGTAAGTTGTACTGATACTGCACCTCCACCCACGTTGAATACTACCCTTGCTGTACCACCACATTTGACTTATCTTTATGCAAGAATTGAACCCCTTAATGATGAACAGAACGAACAGGTAGCGGTACTGCTATAGAAATATGAAGATGTATTCAGTAAGGGACCATCTGACATTAGCAGGATGAAAACAGTCGAACACACAATCAACACCGCCAACAATTTTTCAATAAAGCAAGCTGCAAGTGGGCTACCATTACTATATATAAACAGAAGGAAGCCAAAACCAAATAAATGAGATGTTGACCAATGGTGTCAACGAGCCATCATTTAGTCCGTGGGCTTTTCCAGTTGTCCTTGTGAGGAAAAATGATGGATCAACCCGGTTCTGCATCGACTATAGAAAGCTCAACGACATTACAAATAAAGAATAATATCGATTGCCGAGGATTGATGACTCTCTAGACATGCTTGGAGGTTTAACCTGGTTTTCCACATTGGATTTGTCCAGTGGTTACTGGAAATGGAAGACAAAGACAAGGCAAAAACTGTTTTCGTTACCAGCTCTAGGTTGTTTCAGTTCAAAGTTATGCCGTTTGGGTTGTGCAATACACCAGCAACTTTTGAGAGACTCATGCAGCGTGTCCTCAATGGCCTGCAATGGGAGACATGTTTGATTTACCTGGACCATGTAATTGTGCATGAGCCTACGTTTGATGACCATTTCAACCGACTGTAAAAGGTTTTGATGAGAATGACAGAGGCTAATCTGAAATTGTCACCAAGAAAATGCTGCTTATTCCAGAGTCAAGTGGAATATTTGAGTCATGTCATCACCAATGAGGGCGTATCCACAGATCCGAAGAGGATAGACTCAATCACGAATTGACCAATTTTCCAAACAAACAGAAGTTCGAAGTTTTATTGGTCTATGCACTTACTGTAGACGTTTCATAAAAGACTTTGCGGACGTAGCAAAACCATTGCATAGCTTCACAGATAAGGGAAAGAATTTTGCCTGGACAACTAAATGTGACCATGCTTTTCGCCGACTTAAGACGTTTTTGACAGAAGCTCCAATTGTATCCTATCCTCTGATGAATGGACGTTTCATTCTTGACACCGATGCATCTAGCTCGGGTATAGGCGCTGTCCTTTCCTAAGAGCAAAATGGTGAAGAGAAGGTGATAGCCTATTTCAGCCGAACATTATCAAAACAAGAGCAACGTTATTGTGTCACCAGAAAAGAACTCCTTGCAGTTGTGTGTGCAGTGCGACACTTTCACCATTATTTCTTTGGGCGAAACATCCTACTTAGAACAGATCATGCAGCACTGTGGTGGCTATTGAACTTCAAAAACCCAGAAGGACAAATAGCAAGATGGATCGAGATACTTGGCACGTATAATATTGAAATACTGTACAACACAGGCCAGGAAAACACCATTCCAATGCAGACACTTTGTCCAGATGACCATGTGAACCATGTTTGTTCTGTCATAAGCAGGAACAAAAAGATGATCAACTTGATGACTTACATGATGAACATGCAGAATGCACTGAAAAACATCCACGAACGAAAACAGATGAGAGATTCATTACCATATTATTAACATTTATGTCCGCTGTCAAGGAGCGTGAATCATCAGAAAATACACATGGTACTACCAAGGCAAACAATCAACCGCTGAAGTAAGATTACACCCAACCAAACCCAACATGCTTAGAATGTTGGTCCAGAGAAGACCTCAGGAAATTACAAAGTGAAGATTGTGACATCAATCCAATGCTAAAATGGAAGGAGCAGGATACTAAAAGACCCGACTAGGAGTCCGTTGCTGTAGAAAATGGCACCACAAAGAATTATTGGACAAGATGGGACCAACTCCATTTAAGAAATGGTATCGTATCCTCTATTAAAAATTCGAGTCTGACCTTGGGGATGAAATAATTTTTCGACTTGTGGTACAAGCTATTTAGCGTGAAATACTGGCCATGATGAATGATCGCCGTACTGTTGGACATCTTTGGATTAAAAAGACATTGGAAAGATTGCGCCAGCATTACTATTGGAGTGGGTACAGACGTAGCGTTGAGTAATACTGCAAAGACTGTCTTCTGCGTATGTCACGAAAAGGGTCAATTTCTAGAAGAAAGCACACGCTGGCATGAAATCATACATTGCAGGTGATCTAGTATGCACAAAAACTATCCAGAAATATCCATATTAATCTTAACTTCAGAAAATCCAAACTAGTCTGGATAGTGTAGACTTTATTATGTAAAGATCCAGAGAAGCTGCATCTTAAACCCTTTTTTGGTGACAAGAGTACAGAAAACCAAGATTTGAGAAGAAAACAAATATGGATATGTATGGACTTTATGTGAAAGCATGCACTTTACTGTTAATTTGGGGTCGGAAAATCAAGATTAATGTGATAAGCAGAAATTCGAGATACAGATATATCCGGACTTAAGAAAAATGACAGCATCTATGATGGTGTCATGCTCAGAAAGGGTGGTGGTTTTAAACTCAAAACGTGCATGTAACTTACATGCACATATTTCTATTTCATAAGAAATGCACATAAGAAAGGACCACAATTCTCATATTATTAAGTTTCGAATATGCTTTTTGTGTTTTATAAACTATTGTCTTTTGTAAACTTTGATTATTATTAGTATATTTGTTGTACTTCATAGAAACTTATTGAGCCGATTCTGGAGTTTTCGTTGAAAAGTTAAAGTTAAAGTAGGACCTGTGTATGTTACAAGGAAAATCACCTCTAAAAATGCAAAGCTGATGGAGGTCCTTTTTATGAAAGCAGAGATAACAAATGGTTGTGCCTTGGGTAGCAGTCGCTGTAAAGATACTGCACCTGTTTCTTAACTGCAAAATAAAGTTGTTGCAATCAAAGATAAGAGACCTTTTCAAAAAGCATGTTCCTCCTACTGTATATATTTTGGTAGAAATTGGGTTGTCCCCATGCACAAAGCAACCTGCCACAAAAAGATTCATTTTTTAGTCTTGAGCTCAGAAATATTTTTGCGATCACATCTAGATTATCAAAATTACATTTTCTGGATGCCACAACTCGCCCTTTAGCCATTATTGCAACCATAGTGAGTGGGATTGCAGGCCAGTTACAAGTCATGCGTTGATACAATGAGTAATTTTTTCAAGGTAAACTTTGCTCCTTAAAAGCAAGTCAAGCAAGTCCCATCTTATGTGAAAGAAGACTTCAATTGCTTTTAGGATGGTTATTGTTTTAAGGGATTTTAATTTTTCAGACATTGATTGGAAACTGTTTCCGACTGCTTTTTCACCCAATAGGTTGTTTCCCACGCGTGGTAGAAGTTGTCTTGATTTGATTTTCAGTTTTGATGAAAGTATGTTAGTAATGTGTTAAGTAGCTGTAAGATAGGGAGGGTGTAGTGATCATGACCTCATTAATTTTGATCTGTGTTGTTTCACAGGCCTCTCCAGCTCCAATAAACTGGTGTTAAATTTTAGAAATGCTGACTTTGCTGGACTTCAGGATAATTTGTCATTCGATAAAGTTCTTTGCGACTTACATTCTCCTAAAAGCATGGAATGTTTTCCGAACTAAAAATTTTGGAGGGTGTAAATAAGTTTGTGCCATTGAAGAAAGTCTGCCGGAGTTATTGACTAGTGTGGATGTCTCTGGAGATTTTGCGGGCTATTAGGAAAAAAAGTGGTGGTGTTGTTATAAACACAGTGGGTGTCCTGCGCATCTTGCTAGGTACAAGGCTCATGAAAAGTTCACAAAGGGTTTGATAAAAGATACTAAAGTGCTTTTTGAAAAACGTTTGTCCAAAGAGATTAAGATTAATTCTGAGTCGTTTCACTCTTATGTTTGCTCAAAGTAAAAAAACAAGGAGGTTGAGCCCCTTCAGGGTAATGGTGGTGTTATAGTGGTAAGAATATGGTTGAGGTTTTGGATGATTACTTCGTGTCTGTTTTTACTAAGAAGTCCCTTGCTGATGGTGTTGAGGATTATCTTAGTGTGCACTCTCCAGTATCCATTGAGGATGTTGATTTTTCAGTTGATGTTGTGTCTTTAATAAAAGGATTTGAATTCAAGTAAAGCACCCGGTTTGGATAGTATACATCCTGCTGTATTACGCGGTTGTTCTGATGTTTTTTTCCATTCCCCTGAGTATTATCTTTTAAAAGTGTTTTGATGTTGGTTAGAAATAAGACAGCTTTAAACTTGAATGTCTCTTTAATAGAATAAGATTTTTGGGCGGTTTCTAACTCCATTTTGTCTCTTTTAAAGTTCCCTCACTAATTTTATATAAGATAAACTTGATTGGCCGCTGAAGTAATCCTTTAAACTGCTACATGTAGGGCCGAATTATGAATACCATGTTGATGCTTATCTTATGTTGATGAATAAAGTGATTCTTGTGTAAAGACATGCTTATATCCTCTCTTTTGCAGAATATGTACTCAAAACACAAGGACGGAGGCATGATAGAGGAGTTAAATGAAGCCATTAATTGCATGTGTGCAGATGTAAGGGGTAACCAAAATAAGTCAACTAAGAAGAACTAATAATGGCTGGGGTGGGGGGCTTGTTTTAATGTGACAGGTCCATGACATTAAATATAACGGAATGCTGAGATCAATCACAATTTATATGTGGCAGAAAACAGGAACTGCTTTACTTAATATAATACATTGACTGACATGCAAAGATTTGGTTGAGCGTTTATTCACCCGAGGCTTACTACATCAAAACGCAATATCTTCTCATTAAAATAGTAAAAACGTTGACTTGCTTCAATATTTTAAAGAAAAAAATATGAAGAATACAAAAATCTACTTGTTTTTCTGCGTCATTTTGACTTTTCTTCTGTTTTAAGCATTTGCTTATTGGCAAGTTATATGCATCGTTCATTTCAACTCTTGCATATCTGAAGTGCAACACGCCCCAGCTAACACCACTAATTGTAGCCATGTGTATTATATTTTTCTCTTGACTTCAGGTACTGGTCATGCCACTGAACTAGCTGTTTTGTAGCTCCGTATCCCTAATGGAGCTGCAAGTCAGATTCAAGTCAGTTTTAAATCAGTTTTTTGATCAGATACAACAGTCAGACTCAAGTCAGTTTTGAATCAGTTTTGAGTAGGTTATTCCTATCAATTATTGTAGTCAGATTCAAGTCAGTTTTTAATCAGTTTTTTGGAACAGGTACAGCAGTCAGATTCAAGTCAGTTTTGAATTAGTTTTTTTGATCAGTTATTGTAGTATGATCAAGTCAGTTTTGAATCAGATATGGTAGTTAGATTCAAGTCAGTTTTGAATCAGGTTTTTTGCATCAGTTTTTAGTCAATGATTATTTTAAATTAGATTTAAATATGTATTTCGGAACAAAGCTGACTACAGTTGAGTAAGTTTTATTCAATCAGTTCTGATCAGTTTTTTTTTTTTTTTAATTATTTGACTCGATGAATCAGTTTCGGGTCAGTTTTTGTGATCAGAATATAATCAGTTTTGTTCCAATAAGACAGACTAGAATCTGATTCAAAAGACTGACTAGATTCTGACTCAAATTTCCACAAGGATTATTAATTACTATTTTCATTATGTTGTTGTTTTTCTCTTGGAATACTTTTAGTCTAGTCCTATCTGTAACATATCGAGAACAGAAGAAAGTATCGGATTAATTAGTAACAAAGTTAATACCTAAAAATTAGGTAACATCGAAAAAGGGAACGAGGTATTTATTATAAAAATTCGTTGAGGCCTACATGCAATAAAACACTGGTTTAATACCGATACGCTGTTCTTACATGTACAGGATTTTTACAATATTTACGTTTCTTATTCTTTATGGAAATACATGTTTTGACTATTTGCATCTTCAATATACCCATGGCATGATAAGAAAAAGTGATTCCAAATACGTCTGTTTCGGTGTTTTGATTTTGCACTCAGCGGCGCATATACAATTTACGGGAAGACTACAAATCGACCACCTTGCATACATGGGAGAAAGGACATTATCACAAATCAGGATTTAATGGTACGTGTAATGTTGTTTCTTTAATGAAAAAATCATGATAGAATATCATTTCAGGATATTTGACTAAAACTTAGCATTTCTATTGAATGTATAATGTTAACTGCTTCGTAGAATGTTGATAAGTACTACCGCAAAAGCACAAAGTTACGGTAAATCACTGCGCTGGACCAAATAAGAATCCCCAGAGAAAAGGCTTAAGAAATAATTTCTTTGCCAATATGCCACTATACATCATGGCGCTAGGCCTACGTCCACGTTTTGTGCCTCAAAACAAATGATGAAGATATAAAATACGACTTAAACAGATAAAAAGTAAGAACAAATCGAAACTAATTTATCTTGAAACAGATCATTGTGGCGAGTGCTTTAGTATTTTTGATATACAGTAAGCGTGCGTGCGCGTAAAGGCCTGAGAATTTGAATATGCCACGGTTATGTATAATTTTTGTTCCCTCAGTGGAAACGGTCAGAATTGCCAAGGGCATACAGACAGCGAATTTTACACAACGCACAAACCACCTTTCTCTGACCTGAGCAAGGACACACATGCAATCCAATCACCAGGCGGTCACACTCATTGCTTTTTGCATGAGTGCATTTTTAGTTGAGAGCTCTATGTTACCACTACATAACACAATATAGCTGTGTATATTTGTCTGCATTATTAATAACTAGCAAGTTTTAACAAGGAACTACACTTCGTATAACTTGTATTCTGTTTTAAGTGCACACATGGAGGATGTATAAATCTTTACAGATATTCAGTGGATTACAGATAGGTTCAAAATGGTGCTTTTCTGTTACTTCATTGTGATTTTTTTTCTTTTTCTTTCAGGAGCAAAGATAAGATTTTGTTTTCATGAAATCCTTGACTGTTTGGGGTCTTCCATGTCATGTTCTTATAATTTGTTTTTCGTCTGCTCTCATGGATATGTACAAATCACACACATTATCTCCATTTCTCAGACAATTCTGGACAAAAGTGTTGACCATTTTCCCCCTTCTACCTATTTCCATGTTGGGGCATGACTTGGACCTGCAACTTTCTGACTTTCAAAATTTACTTCCAACGCTGAAATGGGGTGGAAAGGGTGAAGAAAAGGGTCAAATAGTTTTGTCCAGAATTGTATGTTATGGACACGTGAATTTTCAATTTAGATTTTAACAAAATGGTAAAAGCGTTTAAAAATCGCATTACGGAAATTTTTGGTTATACAAAGAACGTATTCCACTTTTGACCAGTCTTCAACCATTGTAGTAAGATCATCAAAATGGTCTTCGTCAAAGTTAGGTGGTAAACTTCACCTTTACGACATTTACGAAGGCATAGAAATTTAAATGTGTGCTATCATGTCTATATTTGAATCTATTTTCACATCAAGCTGACAAGGCAATAAGTCAGAGCAGGTCACTAACCAAGTAAAGAACTATTGGAAAGCAGTAAATTCAAGTTTTATTATTAATACTTCCCCACTGATAACCTTTATAGATCATAAACGGAAGTTTTGGGTAAATGAATAAAGATTTCATACAATTGAAAGATTATGAAAATAATCAATAATCACATAAAGAACGTTTGAATGCATTGAACTCAAGTTTTGTTATACGTCAAATCCCTATATTATATCTGTAATAAATAATCAATGAAGTTTTGGAAAAATAAATAAATATTATATATCTTTTTAAACAAAATGTCACACAAATTATCAATAAAGATTAAATAACCAGATAAAGTTTTACACAAGCGACAAATATAAAAAATATGACATAAAATAAACCGTCCCTGTTAAGATCAAACTTAAGCAATCATTTGAAAAATGATTCTATACGTTTAAATATTTGTGTTTGCACTTCAGACTGAGACAGAGTAACCTCCATTACATATATTTGTGCCTAAAAAGCAATAAATCTGCATGTAAGCCAAAGGTTAAGTCGCAATAAGAGAAGCCTTGCATGTGAATACCTGAACAAGTCTCGCTATGGCCAGATGGCTTACAATGCATGTGCAGAAGTATAATCTTGTATAAGTGCACAAACATCATCATAGTTTCGTCATCTTCATCGTAGCAGCAATCATTATATTCGCAGGCTGTGCCTGGTATCTTCAGAGAATGATAAGATAATGTTCCATGTTTATGTTGCAAAAAGTTTCCATTTGTCAAGATTTTGTCTCTTTTATCACGTTTACCAAGGCACAAGGGTACGAGACGAGGAGGAGGGGGAGGGTGCGGCTGCCGCATTCGGGCGACAATCAATTATTGTTAATGTTCATGAATTATCGGGAAATGTTGCCAAATCTTACCCAAAATCCCATTTTGTGTCAATCATTTCCCAATCGAAAAAAACCCCTTTTAGAGAATATCTTTCTCTCTGCTCCCCGCTCATAAGACGTGTAATTACCACGCTGCCTCCTCCCCCGCACCCTTGTCCCAATATGTTCTATTAATTATGACAGAATTGTTCATATGTTATCACATCATCTCTTTCGCTTTGGCTTACCCCCCCCCCCTCTCCCCTCCCCCCATGACATTTTATCCTGGCTCCGCCCCTGCTGAAAAATAGGGAGAAATCTCCCATGTCCTGCCCCCCAGAATTACAACCCTGTATAATACTTATCCGGAAGTTATTTAAGATGGGTGAATGTATTAAATATGCCGGGAGTAATATTCTTCATGCAAAAAAATACATACAATGCTTTAACCTCGTCAGAAATATCATGGGCGCGATTTGTCTACCGAAAGTGTGTGTGTGGGGGAAGGGGGGGGGGGGAGGATGGCCAAAATCAAAACTGGGGTGAGAGGAAAAAACACAAATCATTGTTAGACAACATTTAGTTGCTACCACTGGATCAAATAACGATCCCCGACAGGAAGCGTGGGAACTATTTTTGGTTACTTGGAACGTTCAGTTGTTAACTGAAAAAGTACACGGCTCACTGTTTCTTCAGGTTGTTGGTGCAAACTTAATTTTCTTGCATTTTTACGATGTAAATAATGTGCACCCGTCGTCGGTAGCCCTGCTGAGAGTGGGCGGCGGCCCTGCCTCCTGGGTGGGAGGGGGCTGCGCTCTAATTTAAGCTTAGGTGGCGTTGGCGGAGGGAGGGAAGACGAAGACGGCCTATCTGACTGTCGCTTCTCCACTCTCTCGGGCGCTTTTTGAAAGTGCTGGTCGCGCTTGAATCTGTGCTCCGTCCACGCCGCTTGATCTCAGTCGCTGCATAGTGTACAAGGATTGGACTCGCAGCATAATCTACACGCGTAACATGTGAGATGGATGTCACCAGAGCGTAATTTAAATTAGCGTTTGCATGCTATGCATCGTGGGACATCTTGGGTGCGTAACGCACCAACACTCGGGGACCTGTCTTCCGCTCCGTGTCCATGATACTGGTAAAAATAATTGCAGAACTGTAATGTTCAGCGCTGACAATCTTATTAATGGCATTTACACGGCCGTGGAACTGCGTAGCTAATGTCTACGGGACCAAGAAGGAAATAGCTCTCGTGGTGACTTCTTGCAAAGATTGTCACTTGTCACCTGACCACGTAGCTAGTGGGTGTATTTCCGGGTTAATAGTACAGTGAACGTTATTCCGTTACAAGACTATGGAGCCATACGGACCCGTTCACCGCAGCCGTATCGACCCGTAAAGCTATAAGCCATGGAGCCGTACGGAACCATCCGGCCGTCCAACGGAGCCGATAACACGGACCGTGAAGCCGTCGACTGGACCCATACGGACCGTCACGAACCCGTGAACACGGTCCATGAAACCGTAGAAATCCGATTACCGGAGCCGTACGGACCAGAAAGGACCTGTGAAATCACTTTTGACTCAAGTATAACCTCTTTGGGCGCCGCCTTTACGAGGCCTTACCGGTCCCTATCGCGGAACCGTGGACCACAGCGCTGTACAAATGGTTTACCTACTACAAATCTGCGCCACTCACAAGTCAGTAATCTTATCAAGAAGGGAGCGCTTCTTAATAGTGGTTTATTTTAAGTGACGTCTAGGACGCCACTCAGCTGATCAACATGTTAATAACATTTCAGTGCTTAAAACAAATTTCACACCTAAACAAGAAAAAGCTCAGGATGCATGACTGTGTAAATTTGTACTTCTAAACTTCAAAGAGGTCATCAAAGTTATTCATTACACTCACCTTGATATGAGAGGCGCTTTGTCACCAGGCATTCAAGGGAAGAAATTTGATGTAGGTGAGAATGACGTCATACCCATGATTCCAGTCATCTGTGAAAACATAAGTAATTTTTGTGGAAATGACTAGTGTAAAGGTCTACTGTAAAAGGCTCTCATACTCACATTCAGTGGTCAAGCATGTTTATCGAATATAAGAGAGGACTTCAAAAGGAACAAAATAGTGAAGGAAGCATTACAACTCTTATTATATACAGTATTGTTTTATGAAATAAAGTGTTACGTATGTTGAGCTCATATTAAATTTCATTAATACCAGTAGGTACTGCAGACACAGTATTGTTATTCTGAAATGAAAGTCTTACATGTGTTAGACTGATGTCAAATTTCATTACCAGTAGGTACTGCAGACACAGTATTGTTGTTCTGAAATGAGAGTGTTACGTATGTTAAACTCATGTAAAATTTAATTAACACCAATAGGTACTGTAGACACAGTATTGTTATTCTGAAATGAAAGTGTTACGTGTGTTAAACTAATGTTAATTTTCATTAACACGAGTAGGTACTGCAGACACAGTATTGTTATTCTGAAGTGAAAGGGTTACGCATGTTAAACTTATTAAAAATTTCATAAACACCAGTAGGTACTGCAGACACAGTATTGTTATTCTGAAGTGAAAGGGTTACGCATGTTAAACTCATTGAAAATTTCATTAACACCAGTAGGTACTGCAGACACAGTATTGTTATTCTGAAGTGAAAGGGTTACGCATGTTAAACTCATTGAAAATTTCATTAACACCAGTAGGTACTGCAGACACAGTATTGTTGATCTGAATGAAAGTGTTACGTGTGTTAAACTGATGTCAATTTTCATTAACACTAGTAGATATTTCAGACACAGTATTGTTATGCTGAAATGAAAGTGTTACGTTTGTTAAACTCATGTTAAATTTAATGAACACCAGTAGGTACTGCAGACACAGCATTGTTATTCTGTAATAAAAGTGTTACGTGCGTTAAACTGATGTTAAATTTAATTAACACCAGTAGCTTCTGACAGAAATTGAGGAAATAACCATGAGGAAATAACCATCCTTATGAGGAATGGTCCATCAATCATTTATGGGTTTTGCACAAAGTCCTTCCAAGCATATAATGTATATCTATATTTAGGTTCAGCCAAGGGCAAATCTGGTTTCCTTCACTAAACAACAGTTATGTGGCTTGAGCCCTAGATAAATGACCTATTGTGTACAGTGTAACAGTAGCTGGTTGCTAACAAGTGAACTGTGAATAGACTATGAAGATGCTGTCAGTTAAAAAGGTGTAGATTACCCCTGTGTTGTGTATGGTGTAATAATAGCTGATTGCTAGTTAATGATTTGTGAAGTCTCTCGGGTTGAATGGTGTGGATTACCCCTGATTTTGAGAAAATCGAGGGTGTCGGGTTGGAGGGGTCTAAGGGCAAACAATTATAAATGAATTTAGAAATAACATTTATATTATAGCAGGCAGGTAGCTCAGTTGGTTCCAGGTTCGAGTTCAACGGCGATTTAACCTGTGATTTTTTCACAGATATGTAGACGATACGCTGACATCAAGCACAGAGATTTGCCTTCAGCATCATCTTCTCCTCTACTCTACTTTCAGGAAAACTGACCAATGGTTGGATGACAATCGCCGTCCATTCCGGTCCCGATGGCGGCAGAAAGTCACCCGACTGGCTCTCTGAAGACTATTTGAGAACAGAAGCGTGAATACGCAATGTTCATTCACTTCATTCAATCACTTCCAATCAAGTTCATGGCGCTGATTTTTAGCTGCTGCCTTGATGTTTATGACTGCTGTAAAGTTCTTTAGATACAGTAGTAAAGCGGTATATAAGACCAAATAGTAGTATTATTAACCCTTACTCTACCAACATTTTTTTGAAAATGCGCGATGGGGAGGCGGAGTCAAAGATGGGGCACCCAAAACGGCGATAATATCGCTGCGTGGAAGGGTAAGGGCTGATTATTGAAGGATTCTCTGTCTTCCAAGCAGCAGAGTCGGGCTCCATCCGCTTCAGTGACCCGCTGGGCCAACCACCGGGATCATGCTGCATATATTTTTGAGTTGGCACACTTGTCACGGATAAACCCTTCCTTACCAGCACTGTTTTAAAAACGTACTCGGGAGGCGGAGTCAAAGATGGGCACCCAAAACGACAATAATATCGCTGCGTGGTAGAGTAAGGGTTAATATTATTATCACAGTATAAAGACAAATATAACAGCAACACCTAAATTCCATTAACCTTAAAACAATTTCATCAAAAATTGACATTTATATCACATCAATGCAGAAATTGCATTAATATCACAACATAGAAATCGCATTAATATCACAACATGAAAATCACATTAGTATCATAACATTACAGAATTACATCAGCAAGCTCATCATTTCTATAAGGGATAACAATAATACAATTTTACATAAATGGCAGAAATGTCTTATTAACCTGCTCCTGAGGTCCAGCTTGTCATCTTTTGTGCTCGTTTTCCCTGACTAGAAAACTGAAGAATGTCAGCCCCTCATCAAGGTACTCTGATAAACTGCGCTGCTCCAGGGCAAGGAGATTGGGGCAGTGCAGCGCTAAGCACTGAAGATTCTTTATCACCTAGGATTCAAAATGAGAACAATTTTTAACTAGAACGGTAAATACCGTCATGGTTCGCATGCCCATGCAAATTGACACTTGTATTATATGACACGGCCAATTATAAAAAATGGCATCCACACTATGTCCCACATGGCATCCCATGTACCACATGGCATCTCACCCCATGTCCCACATGGCATCCCTTCCCATGTCCCACATGGCATCCCACCCCAAGTCCCACATGACATCCCATCCCATGTCCCACATGGCATTCCACCATATCTTCCACATGGCATCCCACTCCATGTCCCACATGACATCCCATGTCCCACGTGGCATTCCATCATATGTCCCTCAGGACATCCCATCCTATGACCCACATGGCATTGCACCCTATGTCCCACATCCCATGTCCCAAATGACATCCCAACTAATGTCCCACATGACTTCCCATGCCTTGTCCCACATGGCATTCCACCACATCTCCCACATGGCATTCCACTATGCAGTGTCTCACATGGCATTCCACCATATGTTTCACATGGCATTCCACCATATGTCCCACATGGCATCCCACGCTATGACCCACATGGATCCCATCCTACATGTATGTCCTACATTAATCCAACCATATGTACCACATGACATCCCTCCTTATGTCCCACATGGCATCCATTCCTGTGTCCCGCATCAGTGGCTTCCCACCTTATGTTTCACATAGCATCCCACCATATGTTCTACACGGTATCCTCCCAATATCCCACATTGCATCACATCCCATGTCCCCATGGCATCCTACCCTATGTCCCACATAGCCTCCTACCCTATGTCATACATGGCATCCTACCTTATGTCACACATGGCATCCTACCTTATGTCACACATGGCATCCCAAGCTATGTCACATTCTGTGTTACTC
This sequence comes from Chiridota heheva, assembly GCA_020152595.1. Taxonomy (NCBI): domain Eukaryota; kingdom Metazoa; phylum Echinodermata; class Holothuroidea; order Apodida; family Chiridotidae; genus Chiridota; species Chiridota heheva. Next base: position 40,106 of record JAIGNY010003561.1, read on the forward strand.
GTGGCATCCCACCATGTCTCACATGGCATTCTACCCTGTTACACATGGCATCCCACCCCATGTCCCACATGGCATACACCCCATGTCCCACAGCATCCCATAGGCTCCATAAGAAGATTCATTCTAGCTACCAGTCCCTGATTGAGCATACTTTGTATGAAAGTGTCAGTTCATATAATAACTTATAGGCCAATGCCTTGTTGAAATGGTGTGGGACGCCATGTCCCACATGACATCCTATGTGCTAAATGCCAATCCATCCTATGGAAATCCACCCTATGTCCAGCATGGCAATTTACCACATATCCTACGTGGCATTTCACCCTGTTCCACATGGCATCCCACCCCATGTCCCACATGGCATCTAACCCCATGTCCCACATGGCATCCCACCCAATGTCTCACATGACGTGCCATAGGCTCCATAAGAAGTCTCATCCTAGCTATCAGTCCATGATTGAGCATACTATGTATAAAAGTGTCAGTTCATATGATAACTTATATGCAAATGAGCTGTTGAATAAGAAAAAAAGGCGGAGTCAAATAAGTATGCCTGATATAGCCCTTGGTGTATACAACATGGTAAATATTATATCATATGTCCCGCATGGCCCCCATCCAGGTCCCACATGGCATCCCTCCCTATGTCCATATGCAATCACATCCTGTCACACTCCCTGACTAAGCATACTAAATAAAAAAAGTCTGGTCAGGTCATATACTGTAGCAATTTTATGCAAATTTTATGCAAATGCGCACAATACTAAAGGTGGAGTTTAATAATCATGCCTGATACAACTGTTGGTGCCCAATTTTTTTGAAGAAATTTAAGGATTTTAAGTATCAAGTGCTACAAGAGAGACTTGAGGATCTCTGAAAAATATTGGAAAATTATATCATTTTACAGTTATCTTCCAAGAAAATATCAAATGTTTTGTAGACTTTTTAAGGAAACTAGTCTTTAATCCTGTCTTAAGTGTCTTTAAAAAACTTTAACATTTTATAAAGAAATTTCAACCCTTCATAAGGATATCTGAAGAAACTAACTTTTTCTGAGGAACTCTAAAGAAACTTTAACATTTTTTGAGGAAATCTCAAAAAAAAAAAAAATTTGAGGAAATCTCAGGACAAATCTGTGGACGGACGGACGGACGTAATAGCCATTACATAGATTCGCATAATGCTTCGCATGCGAACCAAAAATGAAGCTGACAGTTAAAAGCGTGTCGTAACGTTAATAAAAAAAATATAACACAATCTAATATTTCTGTTCAAGGTAAATGATTTAAGGGTTAACCCATAATTTATAGTGTGTTGTCACAGATTAACCATGGTAGCTGGGAACCGGATTGAGGGATGCATTAGACGAAACTATGGTTACTCCATGACAACGCACAATGAATTATAGGTCAACCCTGTTCATTTATTGCTTTCTTTTAAAGATTAATTAAACTGACCAAGTTGCAGGTTTTATTAATTAATTTTCTATTTTGAACAAATACTACAGGATTACTTTCATCATCAAATGAACTTATTTTTTGGAACTGTGCATCTAAATTTCCATTGTTCTCACACGATGTACAATGTGCGTATTTCTACACGATGCGCAATAATACTACACAAACCAAGAGCGTATTTAACTGTGCACTCGTTGCATGATTACCATTCCCAAACCAGTAATACTGTGCGCTCGTTGTTTGTTTACAATTCCCGAACCAGTGATACTGTGAGCTCATTGTTTGTTTACAATTCCCGAGCTAGTGATAGTGTGCGCTCCTTAATTGTTTACTTTTCCCGAACCAGTGATACTGTGCGCTCGTTGTTTCTTTACTATTCCCGAACCAGTGATAGATACTGTGCGTTCCTTGTTTGTTTACTATTCCTGAACCAGAGATACTGTGCGCTCGTTGTTTGTTTACTATTCCTGAACCAGTGATACTGTGCGCTCATTGTTTGTTTACTATTCCTGAACCAGTAATAGTGCGCTGGTTGTGTTTATTATTTCTGAACCAGAGATACTGTGCGCTCGTTGTTCGTTTACTATTCCCGAACCAGTGATAGATACTGTGCGTTCCTTGTTTGTTTACTATTCCTGAACCAGAGATACTGTGCGCTCGTTGTTTGTTTATTATTCTTGAACCAGTGATACTGTGCGCTCATTGTTTGTTTACTATTCCTAAACCAGTGATAGTGCGCTTGTTGTGTTTATTATTCCTGAACCAGAGATACTGTGCGCTAGTTGTTTGTTTACTAATTCCAAACCAGTGATACTGTGCGCTAGTGGTTTGTTTACTAATTCCGAACCAGTGATAGTGCGCTCGTTGTTTGTTTACTATTCCCAAATCAGTGATACTGTGCGCTCGTTGTTTGTTTACTATTACCAAATCAGTGATACTGTGCGCTCGTTGTTTGTTTACTATTCCCAAATCAGTGATACTGTGCGCTCGTTGTTTGTTTACTATTCCAGAACCACTGATACTGTGTATATCCCACACCCTGTGTGATGCAGAGATGCCAATTCTTACAACACATAAATGAATACACAATCACCGACAAGCCAATCAATTACTGTCGCGGAACTGACATTTTAGTTTGCATTGGATTTATTGATGATGGGTCAAGCAAATTTCTGTACACACGATTCCCTCTTTAACTGTACATAATGATTTATACACTTATAGGAACACTCAGACCGAAGTAGGGTTAGTGCTTTTTGTAAATTGCTACTGGTAAATGACACAGCTCTAGCTCATCGTTATTATAATGCATATAACCCTGCAGAGTACATTCAAACTTTTGAGCTCAACTGCCATAATGAGGTTGAAGCAAGAAGTATTAAAGGAATATCCTATAAATTTTTATTTTTATTTGAAAGATATCCCAAAAATCAGGTTGATATCATATTCCGTTCAGGAGATATGGATTTTTAAAGATTTCCCAATTGTATTTTAAATTGTTTGTACAGTATGATGAATTTGTGTTTAATGATGTCATAGAGACAATTCCATTGCAAATGTTTATGTATTTCTTTGAACGTTAATTGGTTGTTTCTGTATGATTACAAACAATTTTCCAAAAGTTATTGAAGTAGGGTATATTTGGCAATGTATATAAATACCTAAGTTTCATCAAACAAATTTTCAGCATGTTTTACTACCTTGAATAAAAACGATGATAGATTTTAATGAAACACATCAACTTTGTGGGAGAATGTGTTGCTGTGATGTCATACTGAGCCTTTTCCTATTCGTTTATTGGCATTTTTTGTGAACCTTAAAATTTGACTGATAGAAATAACATATCAAAATGATTTTTGTACTAAATTGTTTCTAAAATTGTTCTTTCTGTTGAAGGTTACAACAACAAAAACCTATAAGAATATTCCTTTAAGAGTATGAAAGCAATGGATATTTTACACAACTTAGCAAGAAGTGGCCAAATAGCGCCGTTGGGACCCATGGGTATATTAGCATTCGGAGGGCCCTATTTACGTAACCATGATGCATTGCTCTGGGCCTCACAAAATATAAAAAAATGGACGAGGACCGTGGGGTTTATTGTTGCGCCACTTTTAGCGTCCATGTCACATGCATGTATAATGCATGACATTTTGTTTGCAGAGGGATGCGTGCCATATTGCATGTGACTACATCTTACATCTGTTGGCTATACTACATCTCTTATTTATTCCATATGATAAAGTAAGCTAATCACATATCCAACCCAACTGCTTGACTCATAGAAAACACTAGACCGCATCCAGTGATGATGACTCTTGTATGAGTAAGCTAATCACATATCCAACCCAACTGCTTGACTCATAGAAAACACTAGACCGCATCCATACCTTCTAAGGAAATTAATGTATTTATTCATTCACTGTTGAAAACAGTTTCTATTTAAAGATTGTGACTCAAAGATAAAATACACAAACACAAAAACATCATTTAGTTTCTGTATATTTTCCCATCTGTTATTGATCCCTCAGCCAGGCGAGAAAATGAATGAATATATATTTGCAATGAATAGGTGTATATTGCGTCATTCATTGGGGATTTCCATTTCATTCTTTTTTTGTGTGAATTCTATCACTCTGCAAATAAACACACAAACGCTGCACTTTCATTTGTTAATGAGGGCAAGAAGTATAACGTTGGAAGCATCATGGTCAGCTTTTTTGTTCAAGCAAAGACAAATTTACTCAGCTGATCAGACACAAGATTAGGTGAAAGCTGGCATACTTATTTAATTATTAATTATTTTCTGAATTAATCATCAGTTGATATAGAGTGCCTTTTGTGGAGAAGGTTCATACAGATACAGGTCTTAGAAGAGACTATGATTTAGGTATGGTTTAGATAGCGAGAGTGAGCAGACACATTTTCTGTTCATTGGTTTTATATTAATTCCCAGAGGATTGGGTGTGTGTATCAGGGGAAAGGGTGGGTAGTGACATGAAGATAGGTTTTGCATTTGCATATCATAATGAAATAAAGTAGGGTTTAGAAGTCCCAAGGGTAGTAAGACGCAACAAAGGAAGTGAAGTCTCTTAGTATATATTCTTATGCTTCGTCTCTCCAAAAACCAATATAGCAAAGACAGCCTCTGCAACGAGAATGTAACAACAACTTTCGATATACGAATATTCACAAAATAAAAGAAAGGAATATAAATCATTTAACACAAAGTATGAATCGAAATCACTGGTACCTTATCACCTGAAAGTCCAAATAATCTGCATAAGGTATGAATAACATGTCTCATCAAAGATGAATAAAACATCACCTTGAAAATCAAAGTATATCATGCATCAATGTAACCATATCATGCATCAATGTAATTATAATGAATAACCTTGAAAATCAAACTATATCATGCATCAATGTAATTATAATGAATAATCTTGAAAATCAAACTATATCATTTCATCATCAATGTAACCATAATCAATAAATAACTTTGAAAATTAAACTACATCATGCATCAATGTAACCATAATGAATAACCTTGAAAATCAAACTATATCATGCATCCTTTGAAAATCAAACTACATCATGCATTAATGCAACCATAATGAATAACCTTGAAAATCAAACTATATCATGCATCAATGTAACCATAATGAATGACCTTGAAAATCAAACTATATCATGCATCAATGTAACCATAATGAATAATCTTGAAAATCAAACTATATCATTTCATCATGCAATGTAACCATAATCAATAAATAACTTTGAAAATTAAACTACATCATGCATCAATGTCATAATGAATACCCTTGAAAATCAAACTATATCATGCATCAATGTAATTATAATATACCTTTAAAATCAAATCATGCATTAATCATGATAATCAAACTATATCATCAATGTAACCATAATGAATGACCTTGAAAATCAAACTATATCATGCATTAATGTAACCATAATGAATAATCTTGAAAATCAAACTATATCATTTCATCATGCAATGTAACCATAATCAATAAACAAATTTGAAAATCAAACTACATCATGCATCAATGTAACCATAATGAATAATCTTGAAAATCAAACTATATCATGCATCAATGTAATTATAATGAATAACTTTGAAAATCAAACTACATCATGCATTAATAACCATAATGAAAAATCAAACTATATCATGCATCAATGTAACCATAATGAATGACCTTGAAAATCAAACTATATCATGCATTAATGTAACCATAATGAATAATCTTGAAAATCAAAATATCATTTCATCATGCAATGTAACCATAATCAATAAATAACTTTGAAAATTAAACTACATCATGCATCAATGTAACCATAATGAAAATCAAGAATCAAACTATATCATGCATCAATGTAACCATAATGAATAACCTTGAAAATCAAACTATATCATGCATTAATGTAACCATAATGAATAATCTTGAAAATCAAACTATATCATTTCATCATGCAATGTAACCATAATCAATAAATAACTTTGAAAATTAAACTACATCATGCATCAATGTAACCATAATGAATAACCTTAGAATCAAACTATATCATGCATCAATGTAATTATAATGAATAACTTTGAAAATCAAACTACATCATGCATCAATGTAACCATAATGAATAACCTTGAAAATCAAACTATATCATTTCATCATCAATGTAACCATAATGAATAACCTTGAAAATCAAACTATATCATGCATTAATGTAACCATAATGAATAATCTTGAAAATCAAACTATATCATTTCATCATGCAATGTAACCATAATCAATAAATAACTTTGAAAATTAAACTACATCATGCATCAATGTAACCATAATGAATAACCTTAGAATCAAACTATATCATGCATCAATGTAACCATAATGAATAACCTTGAAAATCAAACTATATCATGCATTAATGTAACCATAATGAATAATCTTGAAAATCAAACTATATCATTTCATCATGCAATGTAACCATAATCAATAAATAACTTTGAAAATTAAACTACATCATGCATCAATGTAACCATAATGAATAACCTTAGAATCAAACTATATCATGCATCAATGTAACCATAATGAATAACCTTGAAAATCAAATAATATCATGCATCAATGTGACCATAATAAATAACCTTAAAAATTAAACTATATAATGCATCAATGTGACCATAATGAATAACTTTGTTTCAAAATAAATCAAATGATTTCCCAAACAAATATGATAATTTCCAATAAACGTGAAAGTACAATTTTCAGATGAATCCAAAAAATAGACATGCACGTGTAAACAATATACCTATCTATTTAACATGATCAGAAAAGCAACAATTACACAAGTTAATCTCCCAAATAGGTTTATACTTAAATTAAAAATGACAGGTTTCAAGATTGAAAAAAACAAATAGCCGCACTATATTGTATAACAAAAATACTTTTATGATGAGCAAAGTCAGAATATCGTTCACTAAATAAGAAAATGTCATTTCTGTCACTGAGATGTAACATAACTCTTTCGCGCAACAGAATGGCACAAATAAGAACAAAACCAAATTCAGTGTAATACTTCATTGACCTCATCCAAAACCCATCAAGAAATGTTAAATACCAATAATCAGATAAACACAAACATTTCCAAAAATAACCACAAGTTTCTGGTAACCACTTACCGACGTTTCAGGAATGAGTAAACTCATAGCTTGAGAAGTAAAATTTACCTATCAACAACCATATGGATGTACAGCGTTATTTACAATGCAAACAGTCGTTTGCAAACTCACCGGGCCTATATCTCAAAAAGTGTACGTCACTTGAACATCTCAGTGGTCCACATCAGGCATCACAGCATCACCTATGATTGAACATAAGAGTATCAAATGTATAGGATTCATTTTGCTTCATTACTTCAGAATTTAATCACAGATCGCAGTATTATTCTAGCACTACTTTCTTTGTAAAATAGGACATTCCCACATACTGTAGTATTATTACTTTTATGAGGCGAGAGAAGGGGGAGGGGGTAACTCCTTCCCCAACACTATTCCTTGCTGGTATTTTTTTAGTTTGCTTCTTTGGTATATGTTGTAAAGATACAAGTAACTCAACTCAAATCAAAAATTATAATAAATGGTAATATTAGCACCAGGGTGGTAATTCCCAGAGCACAGTGGCGGAATTTCCCCCTTTCTCCCACATTTCAATATAATTTTACCTAGAATGGTAAACACCATCATGGTTCGCATGCCCATGCAAATTGACATCCATATCTTATGACCCGGCCAATTATAAAATGGCATCCTACCCCATGTCCCACATATTATCCCATCCCATCTCTTGTCCCACATGGGATATTGCACCATATTTTCCACATGGCATTCCACCATACAGTATGTCTCAAATGGTATTTCACCATAAGTCCTAAATGGCAATCCACCATATGTCCCACATGGCATGCCATCCTATGACCCACATGGCATCCCACCCTGTCCCACATAGATCCCATCCCATGTGCCAAATGACGTCCCACCCCATGTCCCACATGACATTCCATGTTCACATGGCGTTCCACCATATCTCTCACATGGCATTCCACCATACCGCCTGAGTATGTCTCAAATGGCATTCCACCATAAGTCCCACATGGCATCCCACCCTATGTCCCAAATGGATCCCATCCGACATGTATGTCCCACATTAATCCAACCAAATGTACCACATGACATCTCTCCCTGTGTCCCACATGGCATCTCTCCCTATGTCCCCCATGGCATCACACCATATGTCCCACATCAGTGGCATCCCACCTGATGTCCCACATGGCATCCCAGTTCATGTCCCACAATTGAACCCACCATAGGTTCCACAAGGTATCTCCCCCATTCCCCAATGACATCCTACTTTATGTCCCACATGGCCTCTCATCCCATTTCACACTCTTGTGTTACTCGTGGCATCCCACCCCATGTCCCACATGCCATCCCACCCCATGTCCCGGATATCCCTAGTCCCACATGACATCTCATGTCCCACATGACATCCCATGTCCCACATGACATCCCATCCCATGGCATTCCACTTCATGTCCCGCATGCATAGCATTCCACCATATATACTACATGGCATCCCACCCTGTTTCACATGGTAGCTACTGTATCACAGTCACTGATTGAGCATACTATGTATGAAAGTGTCAGTTCATATAATAACTTATATGCAAATGAGCTGTTGAATAAGACAAAAAGGCAGAGTCAAATAATTATGCCTGATATAGCCCTTGGTTTATACCACATGGTTTATATTATATCATATGTCCTGCATGGCCCCCACCCATGTCCCACATGGCATCCCTCCCTATGTCCATATGTAGTCACATCCTGTCGCAATCCCTGACAAGCATACTAAATAAAAAGTCTGGTCAGTTCATATACTGCAACAACTTTATGCAAATGTCCACAATAATAAAGGCCGAGTTTAATAATCATGCCTGATACAACCGTTGGTGCCCAAATATTTTGAAGAATTTGATACGAGAAAAGACGCTTGAGGATTTCTGAAGAATATTGGAAAATTATATAATTTTGCAGTTATTTATTTGTAGGCTTTTTAAGAAAACTATATAGTCTTCAATCTGTCTTAAGTGTCTCTAAAAAACTTTAACATTTTGTAAGGAAATTCTATTCTTCCATAAGGAAGAAACTTTATAACCTTTTTCTGAGGAACTCTAAAGAAACTTTAACATTTTCTGAGAAATTCTCAAAAAAATTTGAACATTTCTGAGGAAATCTCAGGCAAAACTGTGAACGACCATACATACGGACGGACGAAATCACTATTACATAGGTTCTCATTATGCTTCGCATGCTTACCAAAACTGGGTTAAAAATAAAGAATTTTTTTTTTACGAAAACCACTAATTTTTCTTTCTTTCTAGACCTAGCTTTTAGTTTACCTGAAAGCCATGAACAATGCATCCAATTTCAGTGGAATGTTGACTGCCCTTATCATCAATTTTTTTTGTTGGCAAAAATTGTGGAAAAATTCATGTTTTTTAGCCTTTTTGAAAACACCATATATCGTAATCAAGTTTGGGCGACGATCTTTTGATTGATATCAAAAAGAACAAGTACCCCCACTAAGATCATATTGTATCCAAGTAATAATAAACTCTGCACACTATATTTAGGTACTGTGGTCTATTGGCAAGTGTCCGTACACATATAACACGTGGATGACTCTGGTTTGACAGTTTGAATGAAGTGCGGGTGCATTGCTTTGTTTTTAGCGAGTAATTACCGCCGTGATTATTATTTTCATTGTTTTTGCATGTTTTGTTTGGGCAAAAAAAAATAAGACTGCTATCAATGGAAAGAAGGTTTCACAATTTAAATTTGTAACAAAATCTTCATTTTTCATTATTTACAAGAAAAAATCCAAGCTCAAAAAAGTTTGCCTAATTTTGCATAAAATTTAGAAATTTGCATATTTATGTCAATATTTTCTTTATTTTAAGTTTTGTATTAAAAAATTTAGTCTTAGCATTCATATAAACCAAACTTGTAGTAATAGAAAACGAAAGAAAAGTTGTGAAAATTAATTTTAAAAAAAAAAGTCACATTACGCGTGCACTGGGTAAATTGGATGCTTGGTTTGATTATAAATTTTCGTTTTCTTGGTAGAGAGGTTGTACTTAATTTGTATAAGCAGTTAGTCAGGCCTCACATTGAGTATGCTATTCAGGCTTGGAGTACCTTTTATGAGAAGGACAAAATTCATTTTAGAGCAGGTTCAGCGAAGAGCCACTAGACTTATTCCCGAAGTAAGGACTCTCTCTTATAAATCTAGGTTGCGAGTTCTTGGTTTGACCACGCTTGAGATGAGGAGAGTACATGGCGATATGATTCAGGTTTTTAAATTCTTATCTGGTAAAAATTAATGCTTTGACTTCCTGTAATTTCTTGCATGTTTCAGCTTATCCTCATGTGACAGTTGGTAACATTTTGAAAATGACCAAAGACTTCTCATGGATATTAAGCGTTTTAGCTTTTTCGCAAAGAGTTCTTAATGAGGAGAATGATTTGCCTGAGTGGGTAATTAGTTCCAGTTCTGTTCACAATTTTAAAGTCAACATTGATAAGTTCTTATACTAACTCTGGGCGTCTTTGATTTTAGATTTTTGGGGGGTGGAGGGAGGGGCAGCGGTCGGAGGTGGTGCTAGTTTAGGATTTTTATAGGGTAATTCACCCTTCTTAGCCTGCCATCTTGTTATGTTATGTTAATTGGTGGTATAGAGTATAATTAATTAATTCCATTTATATTATTTTAAATGTTTCTTTTCATTTACCATGTTTGCCTTTTTGAATATTTTTCCATTACCTCTCAGCAATCCCAATTTGTTTTAGAGTACGTGTCGATATGATTCAGGTTTTTAAATTCCTATCTGGTAGTAATGCTTTGATTTCCTGTAATTTCTTGTATGTTTCAGCTAATCCTCATGTAACATGTGGTAACAGTTTAAACTTGACCAACGAGTTCTCTTCGATAGATATTCAGCGTTTTAACTTTTCGCAAAGAGATGTTAATGAGTGGAATGGTTTGCCTGAGTGGGTAATTAGCTCCAATTCTGTTCACAATTTAAGAGCCAACATTGATAAGTGAGGGGGCGGAAGTGGGAGGTGGTGGTGTTAATTTGGGCTTTGTATAGGGTAATTCACCTTCTTAGCCTGTCATCTTGTTATATTATTTTAACTGGTGGTATACAGTACAATTATTTCATTCCATTTGTATTATTTTAAATGTTTCTTTTTCATTTACCATGTTTTCCTGTTTGAATATTTCTCTATTACCTCTCAGCAATCCCAATTCGTTTTAGAGTACGTGGCGATATGATTCAATTTTTAAATTCCTATCTGGTAGTAATCTTTGACTGTTTCAGCTAATCCTCATGTGACATGTGGTAACAGTTTGAAGTTGACCAAAGAGTTCTCATGGACAAATACTCAACGTTTTCGCTTTTTCGCAAAGAGTTCTTAATGAGGGGAATGGTTTGCCTGAGTGGTTAGTTAGCTCCAATTCTGTTCACAAGTTAAAAGTCAACATTGATAAGTTCTTATACTAATTCTTGATTTTAGTGTTGTTGTCTTTGATTTTTTTTTTTGGGGGAAGGGGAGGGGGCGGGGTGTGAGGTGGTATTAGCTTGGACTTTCTATAAGGTAATTCGTCCTTCTTAGCCTGTCATCTTGTTATAATATCTTAACTGGTGGTATACAGTACAATTAAATAATTCCATTTGTATTATTTTCCATGTTTGCCTGTTTGAATATTTCCCTATTGCCTCTCAGCAATCTTAATTTGTTTTAGAGTGCAGTTTAGATACACGTCTCAGCTCTCTGCTTACATTTCACACCCATGCCTCATTGGACTTTATCTGCTTGCAGAGGATGGTTTTACCTTCAAACAACTAGCCAATGATACTTAGTCATCAACAATAGTCTAAGTTGAAACAGCTACAAAATATGCATCTCAAAACCATTTTGTGACTCCGCCAGCTATTTTGCCATGGCCAGATCTTTTTGAGACCCCCAGCTGTACCAAGTTCCCATACCAATTTACTTCAATAATTTCCTGGATAAGGGAACTGAATATAGCTTTTTAAATTAAATACTGCAGTATCTACCAGTAGCGATAAAAACATTTGAACTGCATCAATATCTGAAGAGGTTAGCAAAACGCATTCGTTCCTGTCTGATACAATGTTAATATGACTTTTACAAAATATTTCTCATCAAAATAGTGATTGAGGACATGACCAAGTTTTAAAAATCATTAGTCAAATAAAACCAATTTTTTGTAAACAATTTTGGTGTGTGATTTGTTGTTAATTTTCATGATTTACAAAACAATACAGCTATGATTTGCTGTAATGTCACTTGTGCTATAAGAACTGCAATATCATCTAGCATTTACTCCATTTTAAATGAGTCATTCACATTACTGCAAGTTTCAAAAGCATCAAAATAGATTTTAATTCTTTCACCTTCCTGCACTCATGTCTAATTCCCAGATGATGCTTTACCCCCTGGCAATGTTAAATGAGAAACGAGATATTAATATCTGTGGGGAATGTCTTAAAGGATAATTCCCATAGATTTTTATTTTTTCATATATTGTACAGAAAATTTGTAGAAACAAAGTGGTGAAAAAACTATGTTATTATCTTATTCTGTTTAGAAGTGATACCAATTTAAAGAGTAGAAAATTGTTCTTAAAAACACTCCTTTCAGTATATGTCCTTCAGCTTGGTGATGTCATCAAGGCAATTCCAGAACAGTTCTTATTTTCTTATACATTTAATCACACTTTTTTTAACATTATTAAACAGCATTTTTGTTTCATTATATAGATAGGGTGGAATATATCATTTACAAGATAACATTTTGGGTTTTTTTCTTGATGTACATCACGTTTACAATGATAAAAAAAATCAAAATCATTTTTCAAGAAATACAAAAGATGTTTTGTTGGAATTGTCTCCATGACATCACAGATGTTGCCAATCAGCCACTTTTGTCTGAAATTCAAAATACTTTTAAAAAATTTGTAACTTTTAAACGGAATAAGATACATTATTTTTTCACCACTTTGTTTTTAAAAAAATGTCTCTATCATGTATGAAAAAATGAATATCCATGGGAATATTCCTTTAAAAGGCTGTCCTTATAATAAATACATTGTAACTTCGAATTGAAAGAGGGCATATGGAAAAGAGAGAATTTGCACATTGCAGACAGATATCGACGATTGACGAATGTTATTTTCTCTAGGACTTCCTCTTGGCATAAGATTGATGATAATGAAAGACATTTCCTGAGAGAATCAACTGCAGGGAATTTTCACGTACTTGATAACCACATAAAAAAATCAAACAAATTGTCCTGTGAAGGACAAACCTTTCTTTCTGATCAACACAAATATCTACCCGATTCACTTTGCGTTGTCCTGTGAAGGGTAAACCTGGACATATACAAATATTTGGACAATTTCGTAGACAAATATATAAAAATATTATCAAAATATTATACAAAAGATTATACAAAATCTTTTTGTATGCAAAGAAAATATCAAACAAAATCATGAACTATGTCACATTCAGAACCCGGAAGTGTAAAAAATGAATCACTGCAGTGATAAGCCGTGTGACGTCATTGCATGCACAAAGCGACTGCCATAACCACACAAACTGCATATATACACACTGATCATAGTATACACTGTTCATTACAAGCTTTATATCATCAATTTGTTATCATCTGAAGAAGAAAAAAAAACATCAGAAATGTCTGAAAAGCCTGAAGATATCTCAGAGAAAATAAGACTTAAATTTGTCTTGCTCTTCATCCAGATGAAAATAGAAACAAAGAAGAGGAAAAATTTGGTCTGCAACCATACTAGTTTGAGCCATTGGCAGCTGCAAGAGGTGGTGCAGAAGAGGGTGTGGAAGACAAAGTTCCTGGGGTTGATAGGGTTCCAGATTGCTCTTAAAGAATGGTCAGTACCTTGTACCTGAAATTAGTATTTATATATTCTTTTTAAGTATGTGTTCATTTGTCTCTTATTACAAAGAAAAACCTTATCGGATCACACTGTCGATTTCGTGGAAGGCAGTACTACCAGTGGTATGCTACTATATACTACTACTCACCAACTTGCCTTGGACTTGAAGTGTTGATGCGCCCAAGATCTTCTGGTGGTTCTCTTTTGATTGTTGGGTACTTTCAGGGTAGAAGTACCTTTTCCCTGCTGCCCCTTGGACTGCCAAGACCAAATCTTTCTTTCAATTCATGCGAAGCAATCTGGCTCAAAATGATCACTACAAATATTTATGGTCCTTACATACAAAATCTGATCGAGTATTGTTTACAAAATTAATCCATATTTTACGAATTCTTGAGGTCTTTCTGGAATCTATAAAAACTCAGACCTTCTCTTTTGGTGTTACTACACCTGCCAACTACACATCGAACCGCTATTTTGACAAATGAAATCAAAATTCACAATTTTCTGTGATGACAAACAGTAAAAGTATGATGTAACCTGCGACAATTGCGTACTTTATGTGTACAATGTACACACACTCAGCTGTACATCATGGATGGAAAGTCGGTTCAGGCTATGACGTCATTGGTGGGAAGATGAAAGTGCTTATTTTGTCGTTTACTGTATTTTTTCATTTGCTATTTTCTTCGCGAAAAAATGATTTTGTGATAAAAAATTACTATAATTGTCTATCAAATTGTCCAAATATTTCATTCAAATAAGTGAAATGTGCCCATGTCATAAGCTCTTTTACCAGAGTAGATATAACACCAGTTATTTCCACACAGATAAGACAGCTTGAAAATCTCTTTAAA
>JAIGNY010003561.1:65000-80000 GCA_020152595.1 Chiridota heheva
TTGATCCTGAAAGGAATTTCTTGGGAGAAGATTTCTTCTAGCTATTGCAACCAATGATGAAATGTGGATGTTTGAAGAGGTGTCCATCTACGATATAATGTGTACATGCATCATGATGCATGTACATCACAGAAGTTTGCATATGTGTTAAAACGTTCTCAAAGGCTTTCATTAGCCATAACTCAAAATTCATTTTTTGCAAAGGTTAAAGACTTCTCTGCATGATGCTCATAAGTTTATGCCCTGCTATTTTGGTACTGAAAAAAAAAAAATATCTGTAGTTGTCCACAATAATAAACTATTACATTAGTTCAATACTTTCAGGATCTGATTTCTTTGATCTTCGAATGGATTTTTGAGGGGAAGTTCCTTTTCCCGGAAATGCTATTGCCACCAGTAATAAAAGAAAATTTTAAAAAGATGCCCATGTGCCTTATCATTAGGTTGAATATAGTTTTATAAGGTGCTCCCCTGCTGAAAGTTCTAGTTCAGCTCGGTTGAACTGGGTTTATTCAACTAGGTTAATATAGAAATTGGAACAACTGTGTTGAACTGGCTTGAAGTAGGTTATCTACTTTGCCCTATTTGAACCCAGTTTAAACCCAGTTCAACTTAGCCAGTTCAACCTTGTTGAAAACTTCAAATGGGTTGAGCTGGAATTTACAGCAGGGTCAGATCTGATGCATGTGCATCCTGTATGCATATGAAAGGAAATGAACAGGGATCTACTACTTTTGTATCCAAATTAACCTCTCTGATTAAAGAAATAAGCCACACCCACCATAGCAACATGATTACTAGGTGGGGCCAACAAACCTCAAATCTAAAATCATGTATGACCATTGACATTTGAATGTCCATGTGGCCTGCTGCACGCTTTAATCAATTTATGGCACTTTTGTGGATCTTCCAAGTTTTTTTTTTTTTGCAAAAAAAATAAACCAAATTACATTTGCTTACCAATCTGGGTAGCGGGAATCGGATTTACATAAGCCCGTGGCGGGCCCGTACGCACAATTTTTGTTCACCATTTTGTCGTCACTCAGTCTGTATGTGCAAAAATTTGTTTTGTTGTGTATACTGCATTGACTGCATGAGCGTGCGCCGATAGCTATACTGTACCAGTATCGCGTGGGATTTTTGCCCCACTTAGCTCCACAGATTTTGTTGCAAGGCAAATTCATGCGGTGATTGGTTGAAAAAGCTGTCAATCATCTAACTCAGTGAGGTTAATTGTTCTGCTAACAGCTAGGTTAACATATTGAGTATCGCGTATACGCGTTCATATTTTTCCCTTTTCATGTACCAGCATCACGTATACGCGACGGATATCATTGCATCAATTACATGGAATTTATTCATATTAGTCGGATATTTCCTTTTTTGTTTTGTAAAATTATTGCAAATAAACATTTTGTCTGCCTTTTTGTAGGTGTACATTCTTTCTGTTTTTGTAAGAAAAGGGTCAAACAGAGGACAAAATTTTGTGAGCGAAGCGGAGATTTATATAGGCAATTTACACACAAAATGGTGTTACTAGTTGACCATCCTCCGCTATTAGATAGTGACGATGAGTCTGATTTGGAGCCAGATTTTGTAGATTTTGATACGAATAGTGATAGCGAGAGTGATTTTGACAGTGATGAAGATGATTTGATTATAAATAATGGTGATTTTTGGATCAACTTCGACATAGACAACGCAGATAAAAAAGCTTAGTGGAGCAATGATCAATTTGGAAAAACCTTCCAAGCCTAAGGGAATTACACACTAAAACCAAGTGGGACTCAATGTATAAAAGGAAAGCTATCGTCCCATAAATACCATCTACCTACTGTGGTGTAGCGGTTATCATACCTGTCTACAGACCACGAGGCCCTGAGCTCAAGCCTGGGTTGGATAGACACGCCAGTGTACCACAACTGGTTATCAAAGGCCGTGGACATTGACTTGGTTGTCGATGTTATGTCTGTTCGTCCGTCGTACCTGTATTCTCGTCCGGGTCGTACTAAGCGTTTCGTGATAGCATTGTTACTACCATAACCGAATACGCAGGCGACGACCCCGTCATTGTAATTGTGTGTTCACTCGTCGTCGTCGTCGCCATAAATACCATCAGAAGTGAATGCCGCCGTGCTTGCAACTTTACTTGCGGTTTTAAATTGTTTCTATTGATCGCGAGAAATCTGCGATGTTATCGATCACACATATCCACCGTACCAAACAGGGACCTACATTTGTTGTTGAAAACATGACAGATTTCTCGCAATCAATAAGGAAAATTGAACACCAGAAGTGCCGCTACCTGCAGCTAACAAATCCAAATTATTTGGAATGCTTTCAAAATATTAAAATCAACAAAATGCTATTTCATAAGATAGAGAAAATCTGTTTCACAAGAGTTACAGGATCTCCAGGTCAAAATATAAGGGCGTCTTTTTTGCTCAAGGGAATTTTGAAATAACCGTTCCAGAAAAACTAGCTTGTAGCAATCTTGCAGCAAGCTAACAATTTTTAGCTTGTGCAAGCTTGCTGCAATCTCAGGGCAAGTTTGCAACAAGCTAACACTTAGAACAGCTTGCGCAAGCTAGCAGAAACCTTTCCGTAAGCTTGTGCAAGCTAGCAAAAACAAAAACTGTTTGCTTGCTTGCGCAAGCTAACAAATATATTTTGCTTGCTTGCGCAAGCTAATATTAGATTGCGCAAGCTTGCATTTGTCCCAAATACTAGCTTCCTGCAAGCTTGTCACAAGGTTGCTTGCAGTTTGCAAAGCTAAAAATTGTTAGCTTGTCCCAAGCTTGCTGCAAGCTAGTTTTTTTTTTTTTTTGATAAAAAATTACTTTTGTATTCATACAAAATAATTATGATTAATTTGAACATTTGTATCAAAGGTTTTCAGTACCATCATGTGCACAAAAAAGGGTGCACAAATATTCTTGAGACTCAAGAAAAATATGCTCTCACTTTTCAGCCGCCAGCTCCTTTAAGTCCAACTTACTTTCTTTACAATTGTTAATAGTCAGCTATAAAATATGTCTTTAATTTAATTCTAACTAAATTCCTTTAACATGCTTGGAAACATGCATTTCACAAGAACATGCTTTTCCCAAGTCTGCTCATGTATTTTAAACTCTAAATGGAAGATAAATAAATATACATTTTTTAGAAATCTAAAGAATTATTGTGGATCTGCAGATGTGATATCACACATACTGTGCACTGCATCCCTGTGAAATCTTTGCAAAAAAAGTGCAATTACTCGTTAAAGAAATAAGAAATCAACATGTTTTTTTACCAATTTGTTTCCTTAATAGTCCACTTTCATCATGAAAATTCACTGGAGTCCATCACAGAAAAACTAGGTTGCCGCCAGCTTGCAATAGCTTACATTTTTAGCTTGCGCAAACTTGCTGCAACCTTGCAGCAAGCTAGTATTTGGGATAAATGCAAACTTGTTAGCTTGCCCAAGCTAGCAAAAACCTTTAAAAGTTATTACCTTGTCGCAAGCTTGCTGCAAGCTAGTTTTTTTCTGTAAAGGTTCATTTAACAGCTAGCTGTATCTATGTAGTTTTAAATCCAATTCCCTATATTAGTCACAATTTCAATCATGCGAATGTATATTGTGATAATTAGTTATATTAATAATTAAAAACTTTCAATTCATAGAGGAGATTTTTGATGCGGGAGAACGTGTATGTGGAAGTCTTAATGTGGAGGATGAATATTCTTTTGCTGAAGACACCATCACAGGCACTTCAGGGGCACCTCACCTCTTGAAGTCCTGTTAGTTAAGGCATTTTGTGGGTACAAATGTTTCTCCCACAGTTTTTTCTCAATTGTATTTGGGTGAGAGGGGAGAGGGGGCACAGGAAAAATATCCAAAACAGTTTCTACTTCAGTCTGACTATAACTATATTGTTTGTTGTACTTACTTTTCACTTTCTTCTAGAATGAGAAATAGGTCGGAACGAAACTTACAGGAACTTGTGACTTTCGAAATGACACATGAAACTTGTTGAGGACTTTTTTATCCATGGTGAGCTGGCTTGATTGGTAGATGGAGTCTTAGTTCATAAACTTATTGACTTGATCGATGAACACAATTTTCATGAATTTGCACTTGTTCAGATAAGCATTGCATGGACATGCTAAGAGGGCACTGAAAATATTGTCTAGTGACAGTGAAGACATAGCTGTGAAAGAAATTTTGAGAAAGATAATGCTAGCTTGTGAAAATATAAAATACATATAAATACATATGCGGCCTACTTTGATTGGTACGAAAGTGAGGGTTTAACATCACTTCTGCACAAATCTAATAATATCTCTTAACTCAGCCTATACTTTACTTTATTTCGATAATTTTCAGTTTCTGTAGAAGAAGAACATTTTTGACTAAACAAGACTTATTTTCAATGAACTTGATGGACTGAATATATACACCTTTTCTTCAATTTGTATATCCAAGTGCCTTGACACAGGAAGTAATCAAGGGAGAGATCTGGAAACCACCATGACCACACAACCAAAACCAATCATCTGCATGTGATCTAATGAGGTCATTCCTGGATTGACTGTGACACAAAAATACTCCAGTACTTTCTTATCACTAATTTTAGAAAGTGACTTAGTCACTTTCGGTTCCAAGGACAGATCCTGAAAATAGATTCCATGTTTTTAATTGCCCTTAAATGACTTTAAATGACATGGTTTTTTAATGGTGATCAGTGCAGGGCCTATTAAAAAAAGGCTTGTGATTTGATTTCACAACAAAATTAAAATCAGTCCAGATAGTAAGCTTTTGACCCCGTTTTCTAGCTCTAAACAAAAGTTTGTAGGGAAAAATTTCCATCTGGTCACAATTCCATGATTGCAAAAAAAACACAAAAAATTAAATATGAAGAACAAAATTGAGGAGGGTAGGTGAGATCCGCCCTTGTTTGGTTGCGATTGATACTTATTTGTTGTAATTTGCATTTCTTTATAAAACATGTTTGTGTATACTTTTTTTGGAGATCAAGCAAGATATATAGAACACAATGGTGTCAAGCAAACTTGATGATTTAATTTAACTGCTGTGTAAAGTTTTGTCTGACCAGTGATGAAAATGAAATGCTGAGCTTACTATCTCCTTTCATCCTTTTCTAGCTCATAATCTTAACCTCTGACATTTTTTATCATTATCTTTATTTATTTCCAGTATAAATAATGTACAATTTATCAATAGGAAAGTACAATAATATACAATACAAAAAAAAAAGTCAACGAAAGGAAATAATGTAGAAAATGAGACTAAAAAACGGTTAAAGATATGAAAATGAATACAAAATGATTAATTAAAAATGATTTGACCATTGGCGTTGTGGTCATCTTAAGCCCTACCTACCAACCAACCAACCAACCAAATACTTTTATTAAATTAATCAATTAACCCAACTAAGATCCCTAATTAACTGTTCATTAGGCAAATCACCCAATGCTAAGTTGATAATTGAAACCTATTTCCAAATCAGAATGAGAACTATAGTACAATGGAGCCATCACAAGTAAAACTTGATCGTAATTGCTTGTGTTTTTAAGAATAAAGAAAATGGGCAGGAAAATTTTGACCCAAGCTTTATATCAGTGTAGCAGTTACAAATTTAAAAGAAGCAATCAATCTGGTATCTATGATCCTTCAACTTGCTAACACCAACCTTATCCCTGTGTCATTAACCTAAATTTAGCTCCAGTACCCCCTGCCCCTCTCCCTTCCCTTATTTGCATACATAAATAAGATTATTAAAGGATTAGTTCAGTGTTTAGGCAACACATCTATATATTTAAAAGAGGGATTCAAAAGAAACACAATGATAAAGAAAGCATTCAAACTTATTCCGTTAAGGAGATATTCAAGTTTAAAGTTTGGCGGGTGTCATTTGTGTAGAAATGACTGAAATCATTTGTGAAAACCTCCTCGCCGATGCGACGAGTGAACATACAATTACACTGACGGGGTCGTCGCCTGCGTATCGGTTATGATGGTAACAATGCTATCACGAAACGCTTAATACGACCCGGACGAGGACACAGGTACGACCTACGGACAAACATAGCATCGACAACCAAGTCAATGTCCACGGCCTTTAATAACCAGTTGTGGTGCACTGGTGTGTCTACCCAACCCAGGCTTGAACCCAGTGCCTCGTGGTCTGTAGACATGTATGATAACCGCTACACCACAGTTGGAAAACATCCTCAGATTCCTCATTTTTTCATGTATTCTATAGCCTTATATATTTTGTCTTGTGGTTTTGTGGCTTAAAACCCATTGGATTATGTCAGGAAAGAAGTAAAACAATATATGAAGAGTGTTTATAATTTACCACTTAAAGAAAATCGAGGAAAAATATCAGTCACGGTAAATAAGTTGAATAAATTTTCTTTAACATACATTACCAATTGTTAAGATTGTAAGGATAAGGGCACCAGCCTTCCAGTGTAGACTTACTACACCAGTCATTTTTACACAGATACGACAGAGCTTTAAACTTTAATATCTTCTTAACTGAATAAGATATTGAAGTTATTTCTTCACCATTCTTTTTCCTGTGAAGTCATATTTCATATACGATGAACTTGCTTGACAAACACATCTTCCTTTCAACGTAGCTACACCACTGCATTTATACAAAAGAGTTAGGATAAGCTACAGCTATTTTCAATAAATGCAGTATAGTCAAGCACAATATTTTAGGTATCACTTTGAGTTCAATAACAGAAATGCTCAAAATCTCAATATTTTGATAATAACACGGTTCATATTTTCTTTCTTATTGGAGAATACAACTGTCAAGGCTTTTTTGTCTCTGCTAAACAATATTTCTATTGAATCACCGCTCTTAAATAGATCAATCATTATGGTCAATAGAGTTTCTTTGTGAAATGAGGATTCTTTCAACCTGAAATTATAATTCAATTGGTGTTTGTTTTGTTGGTTTGTTATTCTTACAGGTATTTGTTTTATTTACTCTGATGATTACATTTATTAAAACAATTTCTTGTACAAAGGAGAGACCATTTTTAGAGTACATCTCTGATCTGTTTGAACTTACTTCATTGACAGCTATAAACAATTTAAGTATGGGAGATTGGATCAACTATAATGGACGGATATTGCTTGTCAGGGACAGATCCAAGATTTTCAAAAGGGGGAGGAGGGGGTGGTCCAAGCCTTGGAATCCACGGTCAAGTCATGGAAATGTATAGCTGTAGTGTTAGAAGTGTATTGGTGGAATTCCAAAAGGGGAGTCCAGACCACCTGATCCCCCCCCCCCCCCTCCTCTTCCCTTCCGCTCTGGATCCGCCATTGTTTAAATATGTTTGTATTGTTCCAATTTGCTTTTACAGGTCTTATATAGACAGTTTAGGAAGTTTGTAATTGATTACGGGAGCTTTAAAAAATGATTTGTTTTTAAATTTGCAAGAAAAAGCACTTCTAATTTGAGATATGGTTGATCAAGTATAATCTTCTTTAATAAATGAAAAATGTGTAAATTATGTCAGGAAGGAAAACAGCTCAAGATATTTAATCTAGTTTTAAAATGGTCTGAAATTTCAGCCATCGAAAAAAAAAAGAGAGAATTTTCTTCCAGTCACATATATTCTTAATAAAAACTGTTGGGCTCGGCACTTAAATGCTTTTCCTCGGTAAATGTTTAAAGATAATATAGATTCCGTCTATGGCTGGATGAATTGAGCAGATATGAAATAGAATTTCATAAACATCTTTGTCATGTATTTAGCATACATTTTTATTAACAGGATTTGCCTATTTTAAGTAGGGCAAATTCTGTCGCATCTGCTCCCCGACACTGAAGAAAATTGAAAGCTGTCCAGTATACGTATGTAAACCACAAAACTTTGTGTTCCTAGAACATTCAAATCTTCCATGGCACAACCCTCACTGGGAGTTGGCAAGACCCTCGACTCGCACGTTAACATATTGTGCCTCATGCATAAGCAAGTATTACATCTAGACCATGGAGGTACCTCCATGTCTAGACTGTTTTTGAGGGTTAATTGGCGAGCATTCAAGTGCATGTTATAATACTAGGCATGTGGTATTAGATTTCAGATATAAATATTAATATACATTAAAGGAGACATAAAGTCTTGATACAATCATTATTACATGTGATAGAGTATTAAAATCTTAACCAAGTTCCCAAAACAGCAAGTCAAAATCTTATTTCTTATCTCAAGTTTTTCATGTTGGAAGTCGACACATGGGGCCTACATTTTGTTCAATTCTGTATTGAAATATCGTACATGATAAAATAATTTCCCCAACAGGGACATAATGATGATACTGTATTTCTTTTAAATGTGATTAAAGTTTTATTCCAAAATGATGTGACACAAAATTTTAACAGCATGTTTTGATAATTTCATGTGTACACAATTTTTTCTTGACCCTTACAAAAGAAAAACAATTTTTCAAAAGTTAGAAAACTTGAGGTACATTATAAAGAAATACAATTTTTTCCATCATCCTACTGGGCTGATGACATCATAAACTGCATGTTTTGAAATAAAATGGCGGCTCCCATAGTACTATTTAGTAGTAGTATTAAGGTTTTTGATAATTATAAAAAATGTGTTAGATTGCTTTGGGGTATGGAACTTGGTCAGAAGATGTGTTATTTTAAATTATATTATATGAAACAACGATTATGTAAGACTTTATGTCTCCTTTAACATTTTACATGTACATATATGAACATGAAGCATACATGTACCTCCTTGAGGGTATTTATACATTCCTATGAGTAAAACGTAGCATTATAGTTCCTGTGTTATATTGATAGAGTGAATCAGAACTTGAGAGCTAAACTAATGTGTCTGAAATCAATAGCACGAAAATGTTCATGAGTCACATGATCAAGAAGAACGTGCAGGTATATGGAATGCCAAAGGAAATTACAGTATGCGGGACATCAGATGAAATGCCATGTAGGACATGGGATGGGATGGGATACTATGTGGGACATAAGACGGGATGACGTGTTAAATATTGGGTGGGATGCCATGCAATAAGCTTGGGCGATATTTCGACATTGACCCATATCGATATGGCAGTTTATTGAGTTCAAGGGTCATATCCACATTTTCTTCAATGGTACACACGTCAGCATGCAGTACGTCAGTGCAACACAAAAACAACGGAAGGCACAGTAGACAACAGCCGGACCAAATACCGCAGTACACACATCAGCATGCAGTACGTCAGTGCAACACAAAAACAACGGAAGGCACAGTAGACAGGCAGCAGCCGGATCAAATACCGCGGTACACACATCAGCATGCAGTACGTCAGTGCAACACAAAAACAACGGAATGCACAGTAGACAACAGCCGGATCAAATACCGCAGTACACACATCAGCATGCAGTACGTCAGTGCAACACAAAAACAACGGAAGGCACAGTAGACAGGCAGCAGCCGGATCAAATACCGCGGTACACACATCAGCATGCAGTACGTCAGTGCAACACAAAAACAACGGAAGGCACAGTAGACAGGCAGCAGCCGGATCAAATACCGCGGTACACACATCAGCATGCAGTACGTCAGTGCAACACAAAAACAACGGAAGGCACAGTAGACAACAGCCGGATCAAATACCGCGGTACACACATCATCAGCATGCAGTACGTCAGTGCAACACAAAAACAACGGAAGGCACAGTAGACAGGCAGCAGCCGGATCAAACACCGCAGTACACACATCAGCATGCAGTACGTCAGTGCAACAC
This sequence comes from Chiridota heheva, assembly GCA_020152595.1. Lineage (NCBI taxonomy): Eukaryota > Metazoa > Echinodermata > Holothuroidea > Apodida > Chiridotidae > Chiridota > Chiridota heheva. The sequence continues at coordinate 74,797 of JAIGNY010003561.1, forward strand.
AAAAACAACGGAAGGCACAGTAGACAGGCAGCAGCCGGATCAATACCGCGGTACACACATCAGCATGCAGTACGTCAGTGCAACACAAAAACAACGGAATGCACAGTAGACAGGCAGCAGCCGGATCAAATACCGCAGTACACACATCAGCATGCAGTACGTCAGTGCAACACAAAAACAACGGAAGGCACAGTAGACAGGCAGCAGCCGGATCAAATACCGCGGTACACACATCAGCATGCAGTACGTCAGTCATCATCAGCATGCAGTACGTCAGTGCAACACAAAAACAACGGAAGGCACAGTAGACAACAGCCGGATCAAATACCGCGGTACACACATCATCAGCATGCAGTACATCAGTGCAACACAACACAATGGAAGGCACCGTAAACAGCAGCCGGTTATTTGGTTCAAAATCACGAAAAGTTCATACCCCTATTTCTGAGAAGAATTGTTATCACAACCTGAATGCTGCTTTAGCACAGCACAGGGCTATTTTGCATATCGACATTTCGATAATATCAATATTTTTCAGGCAATATATCAATATTGCATGATAAATATCGTCCAAGCTTACCATGCATACAGGACATATATGATGGGATGCCATATGTGGGACATAGTGGGGATGCCATTTGGGACATTAAGGGGGATGCCATGTGGGACAAAATGGAATCTAATATGGGACATAGGATATGGGATGCCATGTGGGACATACAGTGGGATAATCTGTGCGAGATAAGGTAGGATGCCACGTGGGACATCGGGTGGGATGCCAAGTGGGACATACATTGGGATACCATGTGGGACATTAAGAGGAATACCATGTGGGACATGGTGGGATCCAATGTGGGACAATTGTGATGTAGAGTGGGATATGCTATGTGGGACAAAGTGGAATGCCATGTAGGACATAGGATGTGATACCATTTTTGGTTCGCATGCGAAGCATAATTCAAACCTATGTATAGCGATTACGTTCGTCCGGCCATCCATCCGTCCACAGATTTGCCCTGAGATTTCCTCAGAAATGGTAAAGTTTTTTGATAATTCCTCAGAAAATATTAGTTTTTTCAGAGTTTCTCAGAAAAAGTTAAAGTTTTTTCAGATATCCTTATGGAAGGTTAGAATTTCCTTATAAAATGATAAAGTCTTTCAGAGATACTTAAGACAGGATTGAAGACTAGTTTCCTTAAAAAGTCTACAAAACATTTGATATTTTCTTAGAAGATAACTGTAAAATGATATAATTTTCCAATATTCTTTAGAGATCCTCAAGTCTCTCTTGTAGCACTTAAGATTTAAAATCCTTAAAATTCTTCAAAATATTTCGGCACCAACGGTTGTATCAGGCATGATTATTAAACTCCACCTTTATTATTGTGGTCATTTGCATAAAGTTGCTACAGTATATGACCCGACCAGACATTTCTATTTAGTATGCTTAGTCAGGGAGTGTGACAGGATGTGATTGCATATGGACATAGGGAGGGATGCCATGTAGGACATGGATGGGGGCCATGAGGGACATATGATATAATGTTTACCATGCTGTATACACCAAGGGCTATATCAGGCATAATTATTTGGCTCCACCTTTTTTTATTATTTAGCAACTCATTTGCATATAAGTTATTATATGAACTGACACTTTCATACATAATATGCTCAATCAGGGACTATGATAGCTAGGGTGAGACTTCTTATGGAACCTATGGGACATCATGTGAGACATAAGGTGGGATGCCATGTGGGACATGGGGTGGGATGCCATGTGGAACAGGGTGGAATGCCATGTAGGATATATGGTGGAATGCCATGCAGGACATAGGGTGGAATGCCATGGGATGGAATGTCATGTGGGACATGGGATGTCATGTGGGACATGGCATCCCGCCCTATTTCTACAAGCCATTTGCATATAAGTATTTATATGAACTGACACTTTCATACATAGTATGCTCAATCAGGGACTGTGATAGCTGGGATGAAACTTCTTATGGAGCCTATGGGATGTCATGTGGGGCATGGGGTGGGATGCCATGTAGGACATGGGGTGGGATGCCATGTGGAACAGGGTAGAATGCCATGTGGGACATGGTGGGATGCCACGAGTAACACAGAGTGTGACATAGGTTGGGATACCATGTGTGACATAAGGTATGATGCCATGTGTGACATAAGGTATGATGGCATGTGTGACATAAGGTAGGATGCCATGTGTGACATAGGGTAGGAGGCTATGTGGGACATAGGGTAGGAGGCCATGGGGACATGGGATGTGCCATGTGGGACATAAAGTAGGATGTAATTGGGAGGGTGCCATGTGGAACATATGGTGGGATGCCATGTGGGACATCAGGTGGGAAAAGCACTGATGCGGGATACAGGGTGGGATGCCATGTGGGACATAGGGAGGGATGTCGTATGGTACATATGGTTGGATTAATGTGGGACATACATGTAGGATGGGATCCATGTGGGTCATAGCGTGGGATGCCATGTGGGACATATGGTGGAATGTCATGTGTCACACTGTATGGTGGAATGTCATGTGGGAGATATGGTGGAATTTCATGTGGAACAAGGCATGGGATGTCATGTGGGACGTGAGGTGGGATGTCATTTGGGACATGGGATGTGATCCATAAGGTGAAATGCCATGTGGGTCATAGAATGTGATGCCCCGTGGGACATATGATGGAATGCCACGTGGGAAATGGGATGAGATGTTATGTGGGACATGGGGTGGCATGCCATGCGGGAGATATGGTGGAATGGCATGTGGGACATGGGATGGGATGTCATGTGGGACATGGGGTGGGATGCCATGTGGGACATGGGATGCCATGTGGGACTTAGTATGATATGCCATTTTCATAATTGGCCGGGTCATATGATATGGGTGTCAATTTGCATGGGCATTCGAACCATGACGGTATTTACCATTCTAGTTATAATTGGACTGCATGGTCAGTGTCAATTTGAATCTACATGCGAGTTATGACAGTATACCATTCTATATACTTGATGTATATATATATTAGACAAAAGACACATACACATATAATGAAATTAAATTAATTTAAGAAGTTTTTGCATGTCAGGAGATTTAAAGAAGCTTTGTTGGAGTAGAGAGTATGCTTTTGTAATAAAAAAATCATTTTCGTTTTGAGCACCTTTTGAATTTTGAAAACAGCACTTTCAGTTTGCGGTCAAGTTAAAGTTTGATTGATTTTTTATTAATGCTAAATTGATTATTGTATAAAACACTGAGTGCTCAAAATCTTCATATACTTATAATTTATATGACAAATGATAGAAAATCTATATTCCTGGTATATTTCATTGTGGGTGCATTTGGTAAAGACTCAAAAGTTTTGGTCACAAAGTAACTGAATAATGCATTAAAGCAATAATGCACAATGTAGATATTTGTCTCTATAGAATACATGGATACAAGAACTATGGATCCAGGGGCAAATCTAAGCCCATCTTAGGTTTGTTTGTTTGTTTGATGAGGGCTTAACGGCACCACGACAACGAGGGTCAAATTGTGCCTGAGAGGTCAGATCATTGGGAACTTGGTGGTGACGTGTGAATATACAATTTATTGAAGTTGAATTTGATAGGTTTTGGGAATGGACCTAAAATTTACGAGGTTAAAATCTGATGCTCAATTTAAGTCACATGATAAGATGTATGTTGTGATGTTGACGAACAACATTCAAGAATAGATATTTATGCTCTGACATTCTCATTTTCAGCACAGTAACATGAACACATGATTACATTAACATGAGACTCTACAATGACTATGCACGTGATGCATAAAAGTCATTGTTATGCTTGACCTTAACTTATCAATAGCCTAATCCAGGAAAGTATTGAAACTAAATATTTGAAACTAGGAGTATACACTTCTATGTCTTTGATGTGTTAATAGGTCAGGTTCCCGCAATTTGTTGACTAGCAACCAGCTATTGTTACACCATACACAACACAGGTAATCTATACCTTCTTAACTGACAGCATAGCTCCATGGTCTAATTCACAGTTAACTTGTTAGCAATCAGCTACTGTTACACTGTACACAATTTGGGTCATTCATCTGCATAACTGCTGCTCAGTGATGCGAATAAGATTAGTCCTTAGCTGAGCCTAAATATAAATATACATTGTATGTTTGAGAGGACTTTGTGCAAAACCCATGGATGATTGATAAACCATTCTTCTTCATAAGGATGGTTATTTCCTCATGTTTGTCATATGTGAAGTGTGTTCTTAACAACTCCCTGGTGTTTCTTATCACTAAGGATTGTTATTATCACCATATTACTTGACCCTAAACTTGTTTGGGGACAACTTAATTGTCTAACTCTGCATACCTGGGGAATCTTATTTCCCCTACCAAGGGTGATGACCTGTCATCATACTTATCTCACTCCTCATGTATAGTTTTGATCAAAACATGAACAAAGTTAGTCCTCATCAAATACCTTAACACTAATACAGCTGGGTAAAAAGCTATGATAACTACAAATTTGCTATCAATTACGTTTATAGTATAACTGAAACTAAAACTACATAGAGACTCAAATTATTGCAAGTACACACAAAGGATTTAAGGGGGAACAAAATTAAGTCCTTCAGCATTAAATCCTTTCAAGCTAAAAAGGGTTATAATTAAACCTTGTCAAAATCATGTAAAATTATCATACCTCATCAACTTGAAGAACTTGACATAGTTGTAGGTACTGATGGCCCACACTGCTTTAACGCTAAAGGCAATGACATGAGATAACTCCAGAGGAACACGATACTGCTGCACTCAGGCTTGTCTAAAGATGAGCAAAATGCAAAATATAAATTTACTACTGTGTACAGTGTTACAATGATGCTACAATACATACTTTTATACCATATTCATAGCTAGGGGTCATGCATGATTGAGGGGAAGAATGCATGTCATTTGTTCATTCCTCAAGAAGATTGTGCTGTTTTTCAAAACTCAACTTTGGTATTCTATAATGTATAGTAATTGAACCTAATTTCGTGCACCCCCTAATTTTGTGCATTACATATTATGTTCAATTCCACCTAGTTTAGCAAGCTATTTCAAACAATCGGACTTACGAGCTCACTTTCAAAATGAAAACGACGCTTCCTGGGGTAAGGGAGACCAATATTTCTTACTTAAA
>JAIGNY010003561.1:85000-292500 GCA_020152595.1 Chiridota heheva
AGGACAATTGCTTACTGTACTATGCTATCATTCTGTGCTCTGTAACCATGTAAGGTATTTCATTTATGAGATAAATTAAAATTATTAAGTAAAAAAAAACAAAAAAACCTTTAAAATGAAAAAAATACACATTTCTCTTACTAGGGGCAGGGCGAACCCAAAGGGGCAGGGCGGGCCAACGAAGGGACGGGTGGGCCGCCCCTTTAAAACAGCAAAGCTAGAGGTCTGACAATATCACCAACAAACCGTCTTGCCCAAACTACACCTGTAAACAATATGTCCTAGAGAGAGCAATATCTGAAATATGCTGGCCATGACTATGTACTGTAGTAATTGTCATCTACCACTATTATTTAGAGAAATTAGCTATAAAGGGGGGGGGGGTATCACCTTGTAGAAAAGGGCTAGGGTGCTTGAGACTTTCTAACCAGTCAGCTGACTATTATTTTCAGAGCTAAAGGCAAAGAACAAAATTGTCTCAAAATGTCATTCTCAACAACAATTTCAAAGCAAATCTCTTGGTAATCATTCCTATATGGTAAAAAGAACTGGGACATATATTATTACAGGACACTATGTTTTAACAAATGATTTTGCCTAGTACAACAAGGGTCCCGTTTGACTATTTATAGTCAGAAAACCATTAAAGAAGGAACTCGGTTTGCCAAGGCCTATAGTAATATATTGTTTTGGATACAAATATACTTAAATAGCAAAAATTGGTAAACTAAACAACCCTCAAAAGCATTTTTCCTGCAATTAATTGGCAGATTGCCAAGGCTTTTGAATGTCCTTTTGAAAGTCAACCAGCAGGATCGAATTTTAAACTTCAATAATGAATTAAACTGGGTATATTGTGCAAATAGGCCTTTGATGATGTTATGTGTTAAAGGGGTGTTGATACAATCAGACAAAGAGTAGTGTCAGGAAAATAAATTGGAGGGAAAATTTTAAATTATATCAGAGAACAGAATTTTGCTCAGTTTCGACTGTAGCTGAGGCAAATTGGTTTGGTGGTCAGATCAATCAAACTCAGTATGCTAGAGGACACGTAAGAAAACAAAAACTGAAGGAGTCAGATCAGGGAGTTGTGGACACGTAAGAAAACAAAAACTGAAGGAGTCAGATCAGGGAGTTTAGGACATGTAGGAAAACAAAAACTGAAGAACTACTTCAACATCTTCTCAGTTAATAGATAAGAAATGAGTTTGAATGAAAATGACTGATATAGAAAGCTATATACAGACGAAGCACATTAAGTGAGCAAGCCCTTTCCTTTCAGTATGCCATCACAGGGGCATTAATAATATGCCCAATGTGCATCAGATAGAGGCATCATATTACACTCGCGCGTGTTGGCAATGTAATTAGATCGTAGCTGTGCCAGGCCAAGCAAATAATGATGTCATATTAGCTTGCCCTTGCTCTGGCGAGGCATGTTACGTGGCACCGTCGATTTTGGCCAAAATCGGCGGATGCAGTGCATACTAAACGGAAAGCGGAGGTACATCTCATGCATGATAAAAAGTAATGAAAAATGGTAACGTAGCAGTGATCAATTTTGCATGGCAAGAGGGCTTGTGCTCCGATCCCACTCCCCAAATTAAAAGAAAGATTACATAACTTCCGATTTTGGTTTTTGTCACTAAAAAATCAATCACCTTCTGATGGGTTAAACTAACTGTTCTTTTACTTCTTGACAACAAACAACTCCCTCGAGTGACAAATGTTGAGAAAGTGGACGGTATAAATGGGCACAAAATATGATTTGGGGAAACTTTTTGCAGAATAGAACATGTACCATGCACCCATCTAAGTTAGAAACATTCTTTCTTTACTTTGCTACAGGAAACCAGAACGACCGTAAAATAAGATGAATCCCGGTCAAGGTCAAGCGCCAACAGCTATCTTATTCTTTTTAATAGCAACAAGTGCCATCTCACTAGCATCAGGTAGAGCAGCTTGTAACATCACGTGTGATTTTTACGATTGGGCGAAGGATGCGTACTGTGGGTTTCGCAACCTTTCACACATTCCAACAGAATGTGATGCAGCAGTGCTTCTTGATCTTCGCAATAATCATGTCAGGAACTTGCCGTACGGAGCGTTTTCATCATTTTCTGAACTTCGGTATGTAGACATTTCTGAGAATGGTCTGAGTGTAATTACGCGTGGAGCGTTTGAAGGAGCATTTGATCTTAGACACATATATCTGTTTGAGAATGAACTTGACAGTCTGCATGAGGGCACATTTGATGGCCCCAATCAACTTCGGCAGCTTTATCTTAGTGAAAACAGGTTACATTTTATCAGCCCCGTTGCTTTTAGCAATCTGACCGCTATGAACATTTTGTATTTAAATAGAAACAATTTGACAGGAATTGATGGACACATTTTTGACAAAACTATTAGTCTTCAGTACCTGCATTTATCTTACAATCAACTTAAAGATCTTTCTCCACTTGCTTTTTGTAACCTCCGAAAATTGAAATTTTTAGATCTTACATCAAACAAAATCCAGTCCCTTCCTAACGGAATCTTTGAGCAGCTAACAAGTCTTACGACTCTGAAACTAGCCAACAACCAACTGGTGAGCTTAAACTTTTTAAACAGAGGACATTTTAATATTTTGGAGACGCTAGATGTCACCAATAATTCTCTGAAAGAAATTCCCCTATTTGATCATCAAAAAACGCCCCTATCTGCTTTCCACCTTGCCATGAACAATCTGACGTGTAATTGTCAGTTTGAGCATGTCCGTAAGTGGTTCCACCAACAAGCAAGATCCACGTGGCTCGAGGCAGCCAAATGTGATTCTGGAAAGAAAGTTATCGAACTTGTCCAGGAGTTATGCCCCACCAATCAACCACCAGTCACCCCTTCCAAAGAGGAAAACTTAATATTGGGTAATTTTGCCTCCATGACCGATCAAGTACTTGTGAAAGATAGTACTATTGTTGTTTTTCCTGTACTTATTGTTGTCTCTATCATCCTCATTGCGATGTGTTCCTGTTTGCTCATCACTGGTTGTTTTTGCTACGTTTGGTACTGGTGCACGGTGGGAAAAGAAAAATGCTACACATCTGGACAGAGTGAAGTCAAATTTGGTAACAAACCAAACTTGAATGGAGTATGTGTGTGAAGTCAAGGCCGCCATCCAAAGATACAGCATTTTCACAGATGGATGCAGAAATCCAGCATGGTAACTTGCTGACTTGTCAAAAAATTAGGACTGCTATCGCTGCAGAAATTACATCTAGTCTTTACTTTCATTCTATTTGAAAACTGCTGACCACTAATTACGCAGATCTTATATACCATCTAATCACAGTAACCTTTCCTTGCATTATTCAAGTATATGTAAAGTGGTCTTGCTAATCTAATCAATGTAGATTCCTGCACTTCAGTTATACCAATATGGTATATGCTATGACAACGAGAGTGGGGTGGAAAGTTGCTGGTTAAGGTTTAGAGTGCTAGAAGAAGGGTCATGCAGGAAGGCTGAAGCTTCCTAATCAGGACGAAGCTTCGCAATCAGGACGAAGATTGTAAACTGAAGGAGACCAAGTGTAAGGCTAGATGTCTTGGTCGAGGCTAGAAGAGATAGTTTCAAAAACCAAAAATGTATGAATAACAAAGACCCGTAAGGAAACCATGGTCACATAAAGGGGAAAAAGAGGGACAGAAAAAAACCAAATATAAAATACAAGTTAAGACCTGGGAACCATGGTTATATAAAAAGAAGTGAGGTAAAGGACGAGAATGGTCCGAAGGACGGGAGGGGGTTGAGGTGGGTAGAACACCAACCAAGTATGTCTGCAAGCTGGTGAGTGTAAGAGATTATGATGGCCTGAAATTGGCACAATATGAGTGAGAACTAAGTCTTATACAGAATCAGCAATATCTGATGTCAATTATGTTCATATCAAAACATTCAAGACTATATTCAATTGGGCTGTATATACTAGTCGCTCCAATAACACAATCGAGTTGGAAACAATCTCTAGATATTTCTGATAACATAATCTAAAGTGGTTATTTGATCAAATTCAAGGTAATTTGTAAGTGTAACGTAGTTAATACTATTCTAATATCACAAAGGAAACCTGTGGTGTGAGATGAGGTGTGTGAGGGACGAACGAGACAGAAGCTTTGGTGCCAAGATCTGATGAACAAATGGGAGATTTCTTATTATTGTTATAGTTTGAAAGTTAATTATGAATGGGGTCTCTTACATTGGGTCGGACACACCACTGGTGCTGTTCTGGGCTAGGTTACACACCCCTTTTCAGATCTTTACTGGCATTTTGTAAACTAAACACTTCCTAAAAGTAAACGTTCTTCGTTTTAAAATCAAATCAAAAGATAAAAATAAAAATCTTCTATTAATTTAGTTTTCAAATTGAAAGACTAGAAAAGTTATCAAATATGAATGACAATATAGTGGATGTCAAATAATTCCTAAATTTCATGGAATTTGAATATTGACCTAAAAAGTCAATTTCCAAACAAGTAACAGATTAACTACTGTACAGTATCCAACGAAAAAAGAGCCTACAGTAGCTTGTCTAGATGTGCAACAAATTATATCCTCATTTTTCATTTTAGATACAAGGATAGGAAATGCTTTAATACAGAAAATATGAGGGCTTGCTTAGGACAGCAATTTTGTTCTTGAGTATAATCCAATTTGATTTTAAAAACATTAGAAACCATGGTAAGTCAAAGCTATATCCTTAAACAACTCACTCCCCCTATTTCAGGTAGAAGTTTGGTGTTCATCTCAGTTGAAACATTGATTTTCGTGGGAGGGGTGCTTTGGGTTTGAACGCTTGCTGAGAGATATGCCCCTAAACTACGGTCCCCATCACATTATATGTAAGAATTACGGCCGTGCAGGCAGGGCATTATAGGATCCCAGGCTCTGAGTCTGAACCCTGCTTGGGGATATGCCCCTAGACCACATGGGATCTTCACCCCTCAGTTCCCATCACATTATATGTGAGAATTACGGCCCTGGCTTAAAGGCATATAGCTTCCGGAAAGCTCATACAAGCAAGTGTTGAGCACGTACTAAATTGCAAAGCTAAAGTATCTTATCTGTTACAACATTTAAATTGGCAAAAAACAACTACTCATTTAGTTTGACCTGCAGTCAGTCGTCAACAATTATGGTCAAATATTCAAAATTATTGATGAACTCTTGGCTAAAATTGTAGACAAATGGCATTCTTGCCACGTCCACATTTTAGATGAAATCCATATATGAACACTTGTCACACAAACAGCTTGTGTCGATTAGAACTGAGATTTAAGTACGAAAGTTGCGAGCAATCTCATTAATGCAGCTGCCTATACTAGTGTACGAATCCTATTACCACGTCGTCCACAGAGATGACTGTGAAGTATTATCTACGTGTATGAATCTTATTACCACGTTGTCCACAGAGATGGGTGTGAAGTATTATGCGAATGACAAAAAAATATTTACTGGGACACAAACAGCACACAAACTAGCACGGATGCATCATCAATTACAAATTTTTCAGAGGCTTATACGAGGTTGTCATTTGACATTCTTTAAATTCTTATAATGTTAAATCCTTTCTTCAAAGAAAGGAATAAGGATTAGGAATACAAACTTAATTTCCCATACTGTTAGTCAAATGAAAATATGGAGTTTTCCAAAAGATAACAAATTCAGCAGAAAAAACCAAACAAAAGTCAAAACAGCTAGTTAAATCAATGTTTTGCAAACGGAAATTTTCATGAAAGTGTGAAAATTACAGTAGAAAACAAAATATCAAAAGAAGAAGTCTAAAAATTACAGTATAGGCACAAAGTTATTTTCGTGACTTGAAAATGATTTCAAAAATTAAATCAAGATGTCAAAACTAAAAAATTGAATGTAAATCAATCTACTATCAAAACTTAAAGATTTCCAAATCAAACAATATTTTTGTCTCCAGAAAACTATAAAATCCATTTTTGAAACAAAATACTATGTACAAAAAGTATTAAATGTACATGTATATGCTACTTAACTTCGAAAAATGATCTATAACGAATATTAATTCAATTATGAATTGTCTGTGTTTGGATATAAAATTAAACTTAAGTAATTGTGAAGATGCAAAACACTACTGGACAGACCGGACCGGTGTAAATATGTATAGTTTGATTTTAAGGTATGTATAAATACTGTAATAAAGTAAATTAAAAACCTAAAATATCAAGTGCAAAAATTGAATTTGGAAAAGGAAGCTTTTACCTTTTTTGGTGCACTAAGCTGTTCTCTTCTGGATTCTGCCATATCATGAAGACATGTACGGTTTTAAATACAGACACCTCTAATGCGAATATTCAAACATTCAATAATTAAGAATATTTTCTTTGGTGATTGACCTCAAAGTTTCTCCAAAACCTGCTTCAATGAGGTTTTTAGGAAGTCCTCAATGTAAATAACATTTGTCGAGGCAATGTTTTGCAACGTTCTGTCTATGATGCGCCTAGTGGGCGTTATTTTTATGAAATTGTCATAGCTGTCCAGAAATTGCACGAATCAATGCAAATAGCTACCACAAATCACTAAACGACAAACCCACATATTAGATAATTTAAACCGGCAAATATCCATTTGAGTCTTCATATGTAGGTTTCATAAAGATACGGTGATTTCATGAAAAAAGTTTTAGATGTGTTCAAAATAGGGTAACTCTTGGTAACAAAATTAATGGATTTATATTTTAGATAACATTTTTGTAATGCCTCTTTAAAAATATATATATATATATATATATATATATATATATATATATATATATATATATATATATATATATATATATATATATATATATATATATATATATATATATATATATATATATATATATATATATATATATATATATATATATATATATATATATATATATATATATATATATATATATATATATATATATATATGTAACAGTTTCTATTTTCAAAATGGATCTTAATTGTCAAAATGGACTGGAATAAAGCCTTGACATTACCATTTTACTCGAATAAACTCTGTACATGGATATCAAACTAACTTTTTGTTTGCTATTCTGGTACAGAGTGTATTTGGTACCCAAAAAGGAGTATAATGGTAATGGGAAGGCTTTATTCTAGTCCATTTTGAAAATAGAAGCTGTATGTATGTATGTATGTACGTACGTAGGTATGTGCGTACGTAGGTATGTATGTCATACGCTGGTACGTACGTTGGTACGTACGTAAGTAAAGGAGTAACATGGTAATGGACAGGCTTTATTTCAGTCAATTTTAAAAATAGAAGCTGTATGTATGTATGTATGTATGTATGTAGGTAGGTAGGTATGTGCGTACGTAGGTATGTATGTCATACGCTGGTACGTACGTTGGTACGTACGTAAGTAAAGGAGTGAAATGGTAATGGACAGGCTTTATTTTAGTCAATTTTAAAAATAGAAGCTGTATGTATGTATGTATGTAGGTATGTGCCTACGTAGGTAGGTATGTCATACGCTGGTACGTACGTTGGTACGTACGTAAGTAAAGGAGTAAAATGGTAATGGAAAGGCTTTATTCTAGTCCAAATTGAAAATAGAAGCTGTATGTATGTATGTATGTATGTATGTACGTACGTAGGTATGTACGTACGTAGGTATGTATGTCATACGCTGGTACGTACGTTGGTACGTACGTAAGTAAAGGAGTAAAATGGTAATGGACAGGCTTTATTTCCAGTCCATTTTAAAAATAGAAGCTGTATGTATGTATGTATGTATGTACCTACGTAGGTATGCATGTCATACGTAGGTACGTACGTAGGTACATGCGTTGGTACGTACGTAGGTACGTACGTTCGTTGGTACGTACATTCGTAGGTACGTACGTAGGTATGTACGTACGTAGGTAGGTATGTACGTAGGTACGTCGGAACGTTTTTTTCATTTTAAATTATTTTCCCTCAAACTTTCTTCAGGTGGTATATTATAAATACCCTCCCAAAATTTAGTTCAACTACATTTTTGACATATCCCATGGTTTTTAAGCCACAAAATCGCAGGACTAAAATTGATAGAATACATAAAGACTTTGAGGAATCTGAGGCTATGACATTACAACTAGTCTGATTTTAGTCGTTTCCACACAAATTATACCAAATTTTATACTTAAATATCTCGTTAACGGAAAAAGATTTTTGAATGTTTTTTTCACCATTTTGTTTCTTTTGAAGTCTTCTTTATATCAGATAGACTTGCTTGACCACTGAACTAATCCTGTAGCATTGTACTTATTAATGTCTTCTTATGAAATTATGAAAAATAATCTTAATTGTAAACATTTTTGTAAGACTGCATACCTAATTTAGTGAGACATGTAAAACATTTTTCAATGTTGTTATCCCAGCTATTGTTTCAATTACGATCTACGTTAAGAAAGTTACACTGCAGCCTGTCCACAAGAGAAGAGACAGATAAGTAAAAAACAAAAACAGTGGAATGCAGTAGAAAATAGTAAAAACATTATGCTAAGTAATTTGAAAATATCCTTTACTTCATTATTTATTGTATTAAAAATAAAATAAAGTACAAATTCTTGTTAAATATGTATTTCGTGTCAGAAAAGCAAGAAATGTGTTTGAATAAATATGAAACATACCTCTGAGTCATACCAGTATATATTATACACATTAACATCATTGGTCCCACCCACGAGAATGCATGGCAGCTATTTGGATAAAGAAAAACATGCAAAACATTTCACCCAGTGAAAATAATTTGCAGTTGATTATCCTTGCTCTTAAATTCCCAACTGGATATCTGAAAACTAAACTTAAAAGCTCGGATATAACATGGTGTTGCATTTGAGGCGAATTCATTCATTCTTGTACAATTTTTTGAAAATCATCTTCACTTTGGGGCATTTTTTCTTCGATTTTTGAAAAAAATTCTTCAATTCTTGGGAAGTTTCCTTCAACGTTGGGGTAAATGACATTCAAATTTTGGCAATTTCCTTAATTTTTGCAATTTTCTTTATTTTTCCTATGGGGCAATTTTCTGGAAATTTCCAAGGCTTATTTTGGGGCAATTTTTCTTTCATTTTCGGTATTTTTTTTCTTTCGGTTTTTTGGGAAATTTCCTTCATTTTCGGGCAGTTGTTTTCGATTTCCTGAATTATCAAGAAATTCTGCTTAATTTTTTTGGAAATGTTTTGGCAAATTTTTTGGAACTTTTCTTCATTTCTGGACAATTTTCTTAAGATTTTCATACAATTTTCGGAAAATATCCCTCAATTTTCAGGACATTTTCTTCAACGTTTAAGAAATGTTGAAATTTTATGAAATTTCTGCTAATTTTTGGGAAAGTTTTGGCTCATTTTTAGGATTTTACAATTTTCTGAGAATTTCGGAACACTTTCTTCCAAATTTCGGGAATATCCCTTAATTTTCGGGACATTTTCTACAACGTTTTTAAAATGTTGCCAAATTTTTGAAAGTTTTCTTCATTTTCAAGCAATTTTTTTTAGTTTTTGGGAATTTTTTTATTTTCGGGCAGTTTTGTCGATTTTTAGGAAATTCTTTATCATTGGGAAAATTTGCCAACTTCTAATTCGCCTGTTCACAATATCTGTATCGCAATTTGAGCCCTCTGCTATTTTTACAGTTGATTTAATTGCCAAGTTGGCATTATGCACAAGTTAATAGATGTTTTTAAGACTGAGATTTCCCCCTTCCTACGAAATTGTCTCTCACGCGAAAGTATTTACTTAAACAACAGAATGATATTCTGGAGATACGGCATGGGCGGGATTTGCTTACCGAAAGTTGGGGTAAAGTTCAAAGTGTTGATCGGAGAGGGAGGAGGGCAAAAACGCAAAAAAATGATAAGATAAAAAAGATCACCATTTAAAAGGTACAAATTCGGTAAAAAATTGGGGGATGGGGGGAAGAACCATTTCCCGTCAAATCCCAGACAGACAGAATCCGGTATAAAGTATTCTGGAACTTATTCTTATTTAACAACCTTCTGAAAACGTTAAATTTTGATTATCATATTGTCAATTCCTTGTTTGTCGCAACAGGGGAATGTTCAGGGGCACAAAGGAATACTGGGGCATATTACCTGGCCGTCAGTCCATACCTTTTTAGGGCATATGTTTATATATATTTGCTATATACGATTGTTCATTATAGAATGACAGCTTGTTGAAGCTATTTCCAAATATGATTTGAAAGTATTTTCCTTTATTCTATAAAAAAAAAAAAACAGCTAATTATCATTCAATTTTACGCTTAGTACCTTTTTAGGACATATATAAATATATGTATATATATATATAGATATATATATATATATATATATATATATATATATATATATATATATATATATATATATATATATATATATATATATATATATATATATATATATATATATATATATATATATATATATATATATATATATATATATATATATATATTTTATATATAAATATATATATATATATACAAAATATATATATATATAATATACATATAGATATATTTATATATATAAATATATATTTATATTTATAAAAATATCTATTTATATATTTATATTTATAAATATATATTTATATTTATAAAATTTATATATATTTATATATTATATATTATATATATTTATATATATATATATATATTATATATATATATATAAATATATATATATATATTTATATATATATATATATATAAATATATAAATGTATATATATATATATATATATATATATATATATATATATTTATATATATATGTATATATATATATATATATATATATATATATATATATATATATATATATATATATATATATATATATATATATATATACATATATATATATGTATGTATATATATATATATATATATATATATATATATATATATATATATATATATATATATATATATATATATATATATATATGTTTGCTATACTTTTGGGCTCTCTCTAAAAACACACACACCTAAACTTATGCCATTGGGCTGTTTTAAAAGCAGTGGCGTAGTCAGCATGAAAACAAATGAGGGGGTCCGAGAAATCCCTATAGAACCCCCCCTCCCCCATCCCCTCCCCCCCTTCCCTTTTCTTCTCTCCTCTCTCTTCCAACAAGAAATGTCAAAATATAGCCCACTTCTGGGGAAATTTTGTTTTCTTAAAGCAAACAAGATATAAAAACCAACCAAAAATATGCCCCCATTTTTGAAAATTTATTCAGTCAGGGGAGGGGATTTGGACCTCCTCAACCGCTCCTAGGGCTACGCCACTGGTTGGTTGTGAGCCCTGACCTCATGATAAAAACTGATGCGGATAAAACAAAGTCGAACGTGCATGTATTAATTTTGTTATCTAAAGCATCTTTGAAGAACCTTGAAGAATGCGAGGTATACGTGTGACAGCCAAAGAGCTCAAAAGATAACGCAAATATAATTAGTGTCGTTTATCTTCATGTGCAAAGAAACCTTCCACCCGTTTTTTGGACATGTTCGAGAGATGGTGTGAGCACTGGTGTCTGAATGAAAGTTGTAAGACTTTACATATTTTCCTTCTATTTGGATTTAACGATCTACGATCGTTCACTATAGAATAACAGCTTGTTGAAGCTATTTCCACAAACTGCTTATATGAATTGATTTAAAAGTATTTCCCTTTATTCCATGAAAAAACAATTAACATTCCATTTTACGCTTAGAACCAAGTAGAAACATTACAATACAATTGGAGAACATGGCGAATGCAATCCGAACGTATAACTAAAGTATGGATAATTCATTCCGCATAGTGACGAATGTACAGATGTATGTCGAATGTTAGTCAATGGAACAAAAATTATTAAATTTCAAATCCGCATAGTGACGAATGTCTTTGAGGCAAAATATACCACAAAAAGAAAAAGAAATTCTGATGTTTAAGATATATGTCCAAAAATTAAACTTATTTTCTCTTAAATAAGGAATGAATAAGGAAATTTGCTTGAAAATATTACAATAAAATGCATGTCCGAAAATCATAAAATCTTTAATATCGATTTTCTTTTCAAAAAACACATTTCAGCCAACAATAAATTGGTAGCGACAATGCAGAGTGTACCACGGAGATTTACGATCAATATTTATTTTCAATAAGTTCAACAAAAAATTCCAACCTTAAAAGTAAGGAAGCTTGCCCCAACGCAACTTGCTTCACTACTATCGGTGCGGGCGCGGCCATTTTTTATCAATCATAAAATAAAAATTGAATGAATTAATATAAACTAAAACTAAGATAATAAGCAACATAAAAAGGATCGGCGAAATAAAAATAAACAAGATTAACTTACTGAATTGCTATGTTTTATTCCAAAATATAGCCTACTAAATTATCATATTCCAAATAGTCGGGTAGAATATTAACTCCTGAATTATGTCCACAAAAATATTTAAAAACGTCAACATTTTTGTAATATGTAGTTCCATACACAGTAAAAGTGAAACACGAGAGAAAAGTATAGAAATAATAATAAAATGAGAACAAATACAATTTTGAACTAAACAATCTTTGCTCAGTGTCTGTAACACAGACTTCCATTGTTGAAAAGAACCGTCAAAAACCAAGCTTGCTTCCAGTACTACTATAACTTATAAGCCCAGGAGGAATCATTTCTTTATAAATTAGATCGTGCGAAAATGCCTTTCCTTCCTTCTGAATTATTAAAATTCGTTCCCGGAACTTACAACATTAAAATCTTACAGTAATCTCTAATCTCTTCTAAAGAATTACAAATAATGCCTCTGCCCCATTCCCAGGCACCTTTGACAAATTTGTTTACAAATTGACGCCAGCCGCGTCCCATTAATTAAGATTGGCATAATTAAAGATAAATACTTACAAAGGTATATTTCCCTTCCCGATTTTCATGCATTTTTGCATTCTAAATATTTGAAGTCTAAAGACATAAACTTGAGTTTTGTGGTTTTGTGGGACGGGGATCGCGATTTGGAAGGAAACTTCAGAGTAATTCCTTCTTCATATACATATTTAATTTAATATTATCAGGCTATTGAATTTAGAGTGGGGGCATTCTCCTTTATGAAAACATAATTTGTTACACTATCTTGTCCCCTCTCCAATTTAAAGCAATTTCTCCACAAAACTGTATTACGACAGCAAGAAGGAGGCCGGTGGGGCGGGGAAGGCGAGGGTGGCGGGGAAGTGGATCTTTGTTATGATCCCTAGCTCGTTTGCAAGTTTGAAGAGACAAACTGAGATTGTTAAACTATTTAATTTGGGGTGGGGGCATTCTCTTTTACAAAAACAATTTAGTAAATCATATCGTTTTTGGTAGATCATATCGTTCTTAAATTTCTCCACAAAAAATGGAAGTATTACGAATAGAAAGATATGTGGGGTGGGGGCGAGGTGGGGAGGCTTCTTTGCAAAGATCTCCCCGTTTGCAGGTTTTAAATGGCAAATTGGATCGCCAAACCATTGAATTTGAGGTGGGGGAATTCTTTTTATTGTGAAAATATATTTGGTATATAATATTTTCCCATCATCTTTCCCATTTTCATGATTTGTTTTTCCAAATGATGTCTAAGGCGATGCTCTACCATCCCTCTCCCGTGCTCAGTGAATTACCTCATATTTCTCACTTAACAAAATGCTAGATGTCCACTCCCCCTCCCGGTTTAACGGTTTTGATATTGTTTTTTATATATATATATATATATATATATATATATATATATATATATATATATATATATATATATATATATATATATATATATATATATATATATATATATATATATATATATATATATATATATATATATATATATATATATATATATATATATACATATATACATATATATATATATATATATATATATATATATATATATATATATATATATATATATATATATATATATATATATATATATATATATATATATATATATATATATATATATATATATATATATATATATATATATATATATATATATATATATATATATATATATATATATATATATATATATATATATATATATATATATATATATATATATATATATATATATATATATATATATATATATATATATATATATATATATATATATATATATATATATATATATATATATATATATATATATATATATATATATATATATATATATATATATATTTATTTATGGCTTTCCTCTATATTGAATGTTTACATAAAAGTGTCATGCAGTTTGTCTTTCAACAACTTAGCGCTGGGTGGCCGATTAGTTCGAGGAAACCTGGCGCCAGCTTATAATTCATCCGAATTAACACGTGAAGGGGGATACGGGCGGCATATCATGAAAGGAGATACTTCGTTGTTTCTCTGACAGTCTAATGATTTTGCATTAAAAATTAGGAATTTCACATGGTTACCAAGCTAACACAGTAAAACCTCATTTTTTGGGACTTGCACTACGAAAATGATGAAAAAAAGACCATTATTTTACTTTAAAAAAAAAAAAAATTAGTACATTTTTTTTTTTTATAGTTAAAAAAAACAACACCTGCTCTACGAAAATTGTGCAAAGAAAGGACCTGCTCGGGCGGCACATATACATATACCTTACATATGGATGTGACCCCCCATCATCGCCTCTCCGGATTCGCACTGGTATATGTCATATGTCTAAGGTACATCTCGCCCCCATATTTGAATCTAACTCCTCTACAGAACAATATTCTAAACATGATTCTTCTTTTTTTTGTAATTTGTATTTCGTCACAAACTGTTAGGTTGATGTGGGTTAATGAAATCCATACCTATTTTCTAGACATAACCCATACCAATGGTGTCCTGACCCATTTTAATGGTGTCCTCACCAGCCATGTCCATTGTACGTGGATATGGCTGGAAGCATTGCACTGCACCACTGAATATAATCAAATGTTCAAAGTACGTTGCATATGTACATGGTCAAACTGTTGGTCAATCGACACAAAAACCATCATTTTCTGGTGTATTTCTTCAGAAAATAAGTTTGTAAAAAGGAAGGGGAGGGGGTTTTACTTCTGTCAAAAAATTGCAAAATTGGAAAATGATTCAGAATTTGAATTTTGAATACCATTTTCATGACAAAGTTATTCATAGAAAACCTAAACTAAAGATTTTTAAATTATATTTGTCACATGTAAAGTTCATTAAAATTGTCTGGAACAAAGATGACCATATAAAGCATAATATCCCATGTTAATTCATACAGGCTATACATACATATTCAGTATAGGAAAGAGAGCCTTAAACAGTGGCATAGCCAGAATTATATTTTCAGGGGGTAACAATCCTCTTTAGGGGGACAAAACTACAAAGGTAGAACTTTTCAACCAACATTCATACCCTATGGGTGTCGCAAGGGTCACCTCTACAAATGGAAAAATGGCACTGGTAAATCAAGTTTCCACCAAACGTTGCTGCTAATCGGGAAATATTATTCAATTTCCATCTTTTTCAGGAAATTTTGTTTTTGAGAAATTTCCTTTAATTTTGGGAAATGTTGCCAAATTTTACCAGTTTCCATTAATTAAACCAAACTTTTAAATATTATCAAATGTTCCTTCAATTTGATCAATTTTTGTACATTTTTGTCAATCATTTTCACCAATTTGTCCAAGTTCCAACTTGCATGAAAGAATTCAACCGTGGGACGGTGAAACGCTCTCAGAAGGATGCCTCCCCCCTCCCTTTCCCCTTCGCTTCCTAGGCCTCTGATCCTTCCCTCAAGTCTAATAAAGTGTTGAATGCAGCACTGAACTAATTATGACCAAAGAACACAAATATGATCATTATCTTAAATGAGGCTATAACTTTGCCGGTATAGAACCAAATTCAAATGTTGTATATATTGTTATGAGGTATGGACACAAAGGTTTCCTACTTATAAAGGAATTGATCATACACCACTGACAATTTGGGGGCAAGAATATGTAACTGGGGGCATTTCCCCCAACCCCCCTCTCCCCGGACAACCTCTTCCGGACCCACTCTTCTCTGCCCCCTCTCCCTGGCCCTCCTCTGGCTATGCCACTGGCATATAGGAACCGTTTGATTCCTTAAATCTAGGAATTTTTGTAACATAAAAAAATACCGAATAATATTTTGAGTTATTTTCCCTAAACCTTTCTGTCCTAATATTTCAGCCCTATGCAATGTTTTGTTTATTATTTTTTGTATTATTATTTCAAATGTGAAATAATTTTAAATATCAATCTTTAAATTCAGTGTTATACCTTCATTGTTCTCATGGATAGATATAACCCCCCTTTCCCACTCCCCAACCTTTTCATGTTCACTACTCTTGTTTAAGAGGTTACTGGCAACATTACACAAAACAATCATTCAAAATTTCTCATGATTGTAAAAGTAATATTTTGCCTTTAAGAATATCAATTATTTCAAGGATTTATATATGTATTACATATAATCGAACATTACATTTTGTATGCAACATAAACATCATTATTATACGTTCCTTCTGTTAACTCATCATCACAAAATTTGAACGAAACTGTAGCGCTACAAGTACAAGTGTTTAAATGTATCTTGAAAATTTGGACCATTCCCAAGTCCTAAAATAAATAGGCCTATCACAGAATGCACAAAAGGATTTTAAAACATTTTGTGTTATAATGTTTTAAATTATCAAAATCACCACTCAAGTAGAGCAAATTAAGTATGTGCAACTTGTTGGGGCTAAAGTTATTGTGGTGTAAAATATTGCATAATAAATGTCACAAACTAGGTATATGAAAAATTATTACATAACGATCTTGGAAATAATTGATCAAATTACCATTTCTGAAAATGAGTATTAAGCACAATAAGAGTCTATCAAGTTTAAAAATGTATCATTATTATGATTATTATTATTATTATTATTATTATTATTATTATTATTATTATTATTATTATTATTATTATTATTATTATTATTATTATTATTATTATTATTATATCAATTATTATTATTATTATTATTATTATTATTATTATTATTGTTATTATTATTGTTATTATTATTATTATTATTATTATTATTATTATTATTATTATTATTATTATTATTATTATTATTATTATTATTATTATTATTATTATTATTATTATTATTATTATTATTTATTATTATTATTATTATTATCATTTATTATTATTATTATTATTATTATTATTATTATTATTATTATTATTATTATTATTATTATTATTATTATTATTATTATTATTATTATTGTTCTTATTATTATTGTTATTATTATTATTATTATTATTATTATTATTATTATTATTATTATTATTATTATTATTATTATTATTATTATTATTATTATTATTATTATTATTGTTATTATTATTATTATTATTATTATTATTATTATCATTATTATTATCATTATTATTATTGTTTTTATCATTATTATATTAACATTATTATTGTGGTTGTTTTATTAGTAGTAGTAGTAGTAGTAGTAGTAGTAGTAGTAGTGGTAGTGGTAGTGGTAGTGGTAGTAGTAGTAGTAGTAGTAGTAGTAGTATGATAAAGCTGCTTCCATTGAGATTATACCTGCTTCCATTGAGACTATACCTGCTTCCAATGAGATTATACCTGCTTCCAATGAAATTATACCTGCTTCCATTGAGATTACACCTGCTTCCATGTTAGAAAATTTCACAGTCCAGTCCACGATCCCGATTGGAAGATCTCCCAATTGGGAGTTTCTTGTCATCATAACCAACAGTGCATCTTTCCAAATTCAAATCTCTCTAGAGAAATACATAACGGTCAATAGGATTTATTGGTGCAACAAAAGGAAGAAAATTTCTCCATTTCCACCATGCAGCGCAAATTTGACTTTCACCAGAGAATTCTAAAGTAATCTTTAAAAAAAAATGTTTCAATTATTTCTGAAGAGCAGATTTTAACATTTTAGTCACCAGCAAAAGCTCAAAATATGCAAGAAAATATTACTTTCAATATCATTTTCAAAGTACACAACTTTGGAATAACATAATTTGAAAGCTAAACAATGTTAACTGCTAAACTTATTGGCTGTTTTACATTTTGGTAAGCTGCGTGCATGTCTCTATCTCCCAATCAGGCGATCTCCTAATAGAGGGCTGGACCGTTAATTTCTCAAGCTCATAACGTTCCAACTGCCCAATCACTGCAAGATGCATGCATGAAGCGAAGCGAGCTATTTCCATAGTTGTAGGAAGGGCAAGGGTGCCCCCCTCCCCTTTATCCAATGTGGCAGTGATCTACATAGTGCCCCTAATGAAGTCAATTTGGAGTAAATATAAAATGCAGGGCCACTCTCGAAAAATACCCCTGACTCGCGAACTTCCGACATGAATGATTTAATCTTACAAGTATAAAGAAGTCCAAATAACAACTCCCTGGCAGCCTGGCTCCAATACAGTATCCCTAGCTATCCCCGGCTGGGCAGCGAAGTCGCGCGTATTGTAAGCCTTCTGTCCTAATCTAAAATATATGCATATTCATGTTAGAAGAATCTTTACATGTTTTAAGTAAAAACTATGGCATATCCCCGTCTGGGCAGCGCGGTCGCGTGGATTGTAAGCTTACTAATCTGAATCAAAGAACAATGCATATTCATGTACTGTATGATGATAATTGTGCCAATGGAGTGTGATTTTGCTGCTGGCAGCCAGGTGTATACTTTGAAGTGAACTTGTATTCTATAGTTTGTACCGTCATTTACCTCTGAACTAAGTGTTGTAGCATATCTTTTACCATCCCACCCCCTCCCCCCTTTCTTCCTTCCCATAAAGAACATGTTCCTATATGCCTATGGATATTTCTATTAGGAAATTTTCATCAATATTTTTTTAAACAATAAATATGAATAAATGATTTATAAATAAGCACTTTAAAAAATATGCAGTTTTGTCAATTTTTCTTACATTATCCTGGATTTTAAAGAAATTGTGTACATGTTGCCGCCAACTGTCCATAAATCCTTGACACACTCATTCAATGTATTGTTTGAGTGTACCCACAAATATGCTTTATTCAAATACATACAAAAAGGCAAAGTCTAGACTTCTACGTGTGACATTCACAATGACGCGCTTGTATTACCCACTCCTATGGAAAAAACATTATTGCATAACAAATGTAGTTTAATTTAAGTTGGTGACAGTATTGCGCAACTGAAAACACAAAGGTTCAAACCAGCCCAAGGTGTTATAACACTTAGGAAGCATGATTGGAAATTTCCTGGGAACATATTTAATAATGTTTCAAACGAGTTGCAAACATAGTTTTAGAATACTTTTCAGTCATTCTCCAGAAAACAGTACAAATGTAAATTCATGATGAAATAGTTGTGATGTGAGAATAATATAAGTAGGATGGCATTGCTATTTTCTTTCGTAAAGCTACCGTTTTTCAATCGATATGCTGGAATTTTGTTTTAAGGGACTTAGATAAAGAGGTTGGATCTCAGCCATACCCCTGATAACACTTACATGGAAAGGACATTTTTAACATTGTCAAAGATTGGGAAAAGGAAAAGAAAATATTAAAGACTACCTGAAGATTTTTGCATAGATTGTTCCTATCTATGCATCAAATTTATTTCTTTACCTAACAAAGTCCAAATTAAAAGAAAGATATCATATCATCCCTTTAATACATTCAGAAGTGAACACCGACATTCTGTTACATCACTTCCGGTTTGCAATTTTTCTACTTGATTGTGAGAAATCTGTGATTTTATCGATAACATATGTAGGCCCCTATGCTCGCAATCAATACGGAATCAAAAACCGGAAGTGACGTTACCACCACGACAGCGTTCACTTCTGAATTTATTTATGGGACGATACCTTTCCTTTAAAACCTTCATCAACCATAGTTAAACAAAAATATAAAATGCTAAAAAATGTTATATCTCCTTACACTTCCCATAGAGTTAACAGCTCCACCCTGAACATGTAAGATTAAAAAAAAAGGGGAAAGATAAAGGTGTTACTAGTTGAATTGCAATGAAAATCTATTTTATGGATTTGTGGTGTCGCAATTAATTAGAATTCCTAATCATATGTGATCAGCTGTGTATGTATTATGGCCAGCCTCTGACCAGCATCGTATGTGACAAGGCCCAATACCGTATTGGCCCATTAGTCCGAATGTTCAATAATCCAAAATAAAGGCCCACTAGTCTGAAGGTTCAATAGTCCGAAAAAAAAAAAAAACGATAGTCCAAAGGTTTGTCCAGAGTACGAAGGCCAACAGTCCAACTTAGGTTAGTGTTAGGGTATGCCTTCAGAATATTGAACCTTCAGACTATTTGGCCTTCGGATTATTGGGCCTTTGGACTATCGGGCCTTTGGACTAGTGAACTTTTGACTAAAAACCTTTTGACTAGAAAACCTTCAGACTATCGGACCTTCGGAGTAGTGGGCCTGTTCTTTCAGACTATTGAACCTTCAAACTACTAGGCCTTTGAACCATTGGGCTGGCACCCCCAATACATGACTATGATAAGTTCACAATTGTCTATGGGAGGAACCATCAAACAATTAAGTTACACTATGATGCCAGCTATGGAGGGGGTCATGTTAATGAATTGAAAGAGGAATACCAAAGAGCCTTAAAATGGGTGCCAAATTTCACCTCCTGAAATATTAATATACCCCTTTTAATGGAATGTTTGTTAAATATGTGGGTGACAACCTGAAGTTGGAATATATAGGGTTCTCTATATCAAGGTATAGGTAACATTACAAACGATGGATGAAAAAGCAAAAAACATTTTTATGTTATTGGATATAAAAACAGGTCATTATCCTTAATCTATGGTGGCACCTCTCTACGATAATTCATGTAGGGTTCCTCCCCCCGCCCTCCCCCCTCCCACACACACACACTCTCTCTATCTCTCTCCCCGTAAACAATAGGCAAATTGGTCTTCTGATTGGGTAGAGTAGAGGAATCAGTTTCTAATTGGACAGTTGGATGGATTTGTGAGGGTGCCGAAAGAGGAACGGTTGAATTTCCAACTGTCATGTTCATTTTCCTAATGGCGTCAATTTTTTTTTTGGGGGGGGAGGGGGGAGGGGGAGGTGAGACACCACCTGTAGCAACTTCTCTGGTCTGCAGAGAGCTTTACATTATTTTAAAATAATCAAAATGGAGCATTTACTGCTTTTAGAGAGGCAAACAGGGAGATAGATATATAAAGAATGTGGAGGAGTCATTTTTAAACTTCAGAGCGATACCTGGGGTGGGGAATTCAGTGTTTGTTTTGTACAGTAGTTGGTATGATAAATAAAGACAGGCCCTTTGAGGGTGAGCTATGGAAGAATTGTGTAATCAAATTTAAGGTTACTAGTGAGTGTGATTTTGGGAGGGTGAACAGTGACGGTCTAGATAGATATGATTGACTGGGTGGTGCGTATATTTGCATTTTTCATTGTTTTCAACAAGACATTTAGGTATCAGAATATTAATTTAGTACTGCGAACATATAGGATAATACAAATTTCTTTTCCTGGGTAGTTATATATTTCAAATCCTTTAATATTTTATTTTCTGAAAAATATAGTGAATACAGATTTAGTTTGTAATTTGTTTGAGGTTTAATGGCACTGTGACAGTCATGAGTCAAAATAATGTGCCAGGAGGGTATCAGAAAATCATGGTTCTAGAATAAAGAGAGTAAAGAAAGTATAGGAGAGGAAGATGAGAGAAAAATACAAATTTAGAGATGAATAGCTGTCATCAAACTCGCATTGAATTAAATTGGAACCCAATCCTAAAATTTATGCATTATGTTATTGCAGTAATCAGATGAGGTTACTGACATCATGAGGGTTTCACTTTTAACTTGGTGGTTCAACAGAAGAACACTTGTTTTGCGAGAGATATGGGTTCAAATCCCATCCAAGTTTGATAATACCCCATTCTTGTTTGGTATCCTATCATCATTTTATCGTATTTTGTCCTGCGATTTTGTGGCTTATAAACCATGGGACATGTCAACAAAGTAATACAACTAAATCTAGGAAGGGTATTTAAAATATACCACCTGAAGAAAGTTTGAAAAAAAAATTGGAAGCGTTACAAAATTAAATAAACTTTTTTTTTTTAAATACATCAAGAACTTTGAGGAATCTGAGGTAGTGACATCACAACTAGTCTGATTTCAGTCTTTTTTACAGAAATAATACCAAACTTTAAACTTAAATATCTTCTTAAGGGAATAAGATTTGTGAATGCTTGTTTCACCATTTTGTTTCTTTTGAAGTCCTCTTTCATATACGATGGACATGCTTGACCACTGAACTAATCCTTTAGCGGAATATTATTTTTGAATGCTTTCTGCACCATTTTGTTTCTTTAAAAGTCCTCTTTCATGTAAGATAAACTTGTTTGACCACCGAACTAATCCTTTTAAAGTACATATGCATGTTGAATATTTGGTTTTCATTCCAGGCTCACACATCTCGATTGCTCAAATTTTTTCATTCACTTACCAAATTTTCCAGTCATTTAGGTATAAAGCATCTCTAAGACTTCAAATATCCTGAATGGAACAAGATGTAAATGTCATTCATTCTTACAGTGAATTGCAGTAAACTTGTATCTGTCATGAAAGGTAAATGTATATCTGACCATTGACCATGACCCAAATTGACTTTAAAAAAAGAAGAACAAGTTGTTTTCAGCTCCTCAATTTTTATATATACAAAGAAAATGTTGTCGCGCAAACTACTGTCTTTCCCGCGGTTATAACCACTGCAGAACCCTAGATATTTTCTAGGTCTGTATGTATTGATAAGAACAAACGAGCATTAAAATCCGAGTTTAATAGTCTTTGAATTTTGAGAATAGCACGACTGTGTTGTCGAGTTATGAGTAATTAAAGTTTGAAAATGTTTTAAAATAGTGAAAAAATGTGATTTACGAATGAACAGAAAAACACCTCAAAATGATGGTGTTGTTCTTTATATTTCTTTTCTTGATTTCAGACATTGAAAATGTTTAAAATGCATTCTCAAGCTTGAGATCAAATCCTCCTTATAAGAAAAATCTTCGCTTTTTCAAAGAGAAATAAAATAGCAACGGGTTAAAACAGTGCATAAGAAAATAGAGACTGTCCTGTTCAAGAGTAAAACACTAAAAAAAATTGCATAATTGCACAGAAATCTTTAAAAAGCTGTTAAAAGGCCAACTTGTAACCGATTGTGTTAAAATGTTAAGCTTTCTTCATGTTTTTCAGTGGATAGTAAATCAAGGCAGCTAATGATGCTTCTACCTGTCCATATTGAAAGGTCAGTGTATGGAGGTACAGGTGATGGACAGATTAACACAGCAATTAAACAAAATAACTTTTCTTTTATTCCGAGTAAAGGTTTGAAAAAAAAACATGAAAATATAATTTCCCAGTTTAGGACATATTCCTAAACAGGAATCTCATTTTTAATGTTCATGCATGGAGTTGGGTCGTACAGTTCGTGTTTTACCACAAGGACAACTAGATAAGTATAGGGCATATGTAGGTACCGTCATGTATATGAATTTGTTTATTAATAAGCTTGTATGCACGAACACGTCTGAACATGTAGAAATGGATGGCTGGATTCCAGGGTAGACTTAAATTAGTATTCATAGCCCACTTTAGTTTTTTTTTTTTTTTTTAAACTTAACCTTTACTCTCTGGATAAATGCATGCATTTGTTTGCTTTGGAAAATGGCAAACATGAGTTGTTATACAAAAAATATGGTAGCAAATCAATCATGCATACATACACAATTGATTTGGCAATGTTCTAGTTTAGCATAACAAGGTTTAACGTCATGAAAGCATCCAGTGCTAGACATTATATCAAGACGGTCACGGCATTCGATAAGCAGTTTGTGAACTCACTGGTTGCAGACCCACCGGGAATCAAACCCGGGACTTGTAGGTGAGAGGACAAAGCACTAACCCCTACACCACGGAGGTCTGTCTCAATTAACTTCACGCATACAGTATGAATATACCTAAACAATAACCAAAATGCAATGTGTATTGAGGCACAAATTACGCTTGAACAGTAGTAAGTAAACTGGGGGTTCTGGCACACTTTTTATGTCGTTTTTAATTTTTGTTTTCACTAAACGGACTGCAGGTTGAAACCTCGTGATGTAGCACTCCTTACATTCAACTTTACAGCAGCTACTACTGTATGACTCGTGAGTGGTTAGTTTCCAAAGGTATCATTCCTGATCAAATCATTACTACTAGTATACTCCGTAATTATTTAAGAACACGGATGGATAAGAAATTTGCGAAGCATCGTAAGATTGTAAAGCTGTCGAAGATGGGAGCGTTTCGGCTTCAGAAATTCAGACGGTCGTTGCAGAATTTGAGAAGGTCTGGGCTGCTAGAAAGAGTACTTTTGGTGGGGATGAAAAAAACAGCATTTGAAAGACTGGAAACAATTTGGGCGGCAAGAGGCGCAGCAGGCTATTGCTAAAGCACTGGGTGGAGCCTCAAATTAGGCTTTCAGGGAGATCCACCACTAAATTGAAGGTGTCGTGATATACATATGAAACATGGCAGCATTTAAACACATCACTGGGCATATGCCTCAGGCTCCTGTTTGGCAGGATGCTGGGAATGTGGGTGTGGGTAATCCAACAGAACACTGGATATATATCTGTGTACGTTTTGCTACAGGGAGACAAATTTCCAAATAAATTGATCTTATCTTAATAAGTGGATCACATGAGTACTTCTTGACCAGGTTTAAAAAAGCATCTTTAAAAACTACTGAATACACAACGTACATGATGATGCCACTGTGGAAAGGTGGCGTGCCGACCCTATGATATTTTGGCAAACACAGTTCAACTTGCCCTGTGTATTGTCACGGATAGATGTGGTGTTCCTTCCGAGCAGATGACTAACTACGGATACTAGATGGTTCGCATGGCTGATCGCTTTCACTTGTACTACACTATACGGAGATTATTGAAAAGACTTAAAGTTCGTCTACCAGATAAAGATAACTTTGGCCCTTACAATAACCCGTATAGTGACGGGGTATTAAAACAGCTCTGTGAAGAGTGTGGAATTTCGCCAGAAGTTGCCCACTGGAACCCACCAGGGGATAGGGACATCCTGGAAGTGGTACTCAACCACTTACCACTCTATTCAGTGTGTGGCTAACGACATGGTGAAGAAGGGTATCATCAGCTCACACTTCCACCTCAGCAGCAATTAACTATGATAAGAAAATCATGTAATTTGGTGACCGAGCAGTGAAGCTGACCATTGACTACATCGGTCAACCATCGAACATGGTAGCTGGTTACATTAGAATAATCACACCAACTGGTGATGGTTTTACAGATCTTGGTATCAATTATATCAACGACAGCATTCGTGTTCTTGTGTGCGCCATGTTTGGTGCTCAAGCACAAACTCGCAGCCAAATTCTTCTAAAGATCTCCCATCTTCGATTCAATGCTATTAAGATATGTACCCTGCAGAGTTCTAGCTAGACAAGTTTGAGTGCCGGGCTTCAGTGACAATCCATCAGTCTATGGTGACCTCCTAGATCCCCCTCCCATGAAGAACTGTTCAATTTTACTTTAGTTCTATTGACAAATTGTCAATTTTATTCATCGGAATGCTAAAAGGATTTACAAAATAT
Source organism: Chiridota heheva (assembly GCA_020152595.1). NCBI lineage: Eukaryota > Metazoa > Echinodermata > Holothuroidea > Apodida > Chiridotidae > Chiridota > Chiridota heheva. Next base: position 110,789 of record JAIGNY010003561.1, read on the forward strand.
TTTTTATGTACAATGAGACTAGAAAATACAATGGATATTCAACTGTCAAAGTGTCCTCCCCCCACCCCCACTCCCCCCAAAAAGTTCAAACAAATGCCGAAAACTCCTCTCTTAATTCCATTGTTATTCATTCGAGAATTTGACGATCACGTGATTACTTGCTGTGGCCGTTGGGGTATCAAGAGTAACTTGATGAGTTGTGCGTACACCTTTTACACCCATACCTGTGCGGGTCCTTCGTGTTGATACTAGTTTATTTCCGTAATTTATCAGCATATTGAATACATATGTCATTCGTCTAATATGAGATGAAACTAGCAGAGATATATCATAGCCCTCAAAGGTATTGGAGAGGAACTCCTGGACCAGCTATAAAGGAACTTGCAAAAGCTGCAAAAATGTCTGAAGATAAAGTTCGGGCCTGGCTAAAGAAGCAGGCTATGTGGCAGATCTACCTACTTCCTCCCCGCTCTATACCACTTTCTAAGTTTGACATTTCTACATCAAATCAAGTCCATCAAGCTGACCTCTGGTTTCTACCGCATTACAAGGTTGGACGCAAGACCTATGAATATGCATTAGTTGTGGTCGATGTTGCCAGTCGGAAAAAAGGTGGAGCCTTTAAGCTCAAAGTATTCAACAGAGGTTAATTCTGCATTTACCCGCATCTATAATCGTAGTCCACTCGGTTTGACAAAAGTACTTCAGGTGGATCCAGGGCATGAGGTCTGTAACTAATACATTGAAGGAGCATGGTATTGAGGTGAAATGTGGAATCCCAGACGTTCATCTTGATCAAGCTTTTGCAGAGCGGTTTAATTGTACAGTAGCAGAACACTTGTTCGGACATCAGTATGCTCAGAAAATGAAATTGCCTAAGGGAGAGAGATCAACAGAATGGGTAGAGGGACTACCTACCGTTCTTTTGGCTTTGAACAACGAAGTCACACAACTGATCGAAAAGAAGCCTGTCAATGCTATCAAAGCTAAAGCAGTGCAACAGAAACTAGCATGTCCAGTTGGCTTGGACGAGCAAAAAGTACCTGCCGTTGCTGTAATGCGTTATCTATACCAATCAGATAAGCTAAAGGAGGTCGGCGTCGTGCTACAGACCCTTTGTGGTCTGTCGATGTTTATCAGATAGGACGGTCTGTTACAAAGTCTGGAGAGCCTGTACTATACTATCTTTATGATGGTCCGGGCCATGGATTTGTCCACGAAGGGTTGTTGATCGTTTCTCACAATACTGAGTTAAAATAATACAACATACAATTAGAGATATATTTATGTATATTTATAGCGATACATAATGTCACATAATATTAGTACCTGCATGTAACAAGTGTAATTGACTACCGCTAGGTAGGAAAGAAACATTTAGAAGACCTGCTACTGTATGTATGACCAATGCTGACAGCATCAAGTAGTGATTAGAAATAGTAAACACCCTATAGTGCCATGCCGCAAGTGTGGGGTTGGTGTTTATTCTCAGACACAACTTTGCCGTGGTTGCGGTGGTAAAAGGGTTGTTGAAAAACGTCTGCACATTGAAAAACAAGCTTGCATAAACTTTCAAAAAGTGCTTGCCGAACTTTAGAAAATGATGTATTACTATCTGCTGCGACACCCTATTAGAGGTATGCTATGTCATAGTATACAAATCTGGTGCGACAACCTATTAGAGACATACCTTACCATAGTATACAAATCTGGTGCGACAACCTATTAGAGACATATAACATACACTATTATACAAATCTGATGCGACCATAGCACACTGCTCTGATACGACAACCTATTAGAGACACAACATACCATAGTATGCAAGCCTGTTGTAACCATTGCACACTACTCTGATACGACAACCTATTAGAGACACAACATACTATAGTATACAAGCCAGTATTTCGCAGTCATCAGATGGATGCTCTGCAAGTGAGCGAGATCGATGAAGCGCTCAACAATGATCTCTCACACGTGATAGAATCTCTTAAGAAATGGACTCAGTGTGGGACAGGATGGATGGTGGATAAAGTAGAGGACCTTTGGTTGAATATTACTTGCTACCAACCACTACAAGGCGGATCCTACATCGGTTTACCGAAAGAACTCAAAGCCAAAAATACTATCATCAATGTGAAAAGCCTTGATGATAATTGCTTTCGCTGGGCTCTCGAATCTGCTCTGTTTCCAACCGAGAAAAATTCACAAAGATGCAGCAAGTATCCCTCAAAAGCAGCTCAAACTTTGAAGGAATAAAGGCCCCAGTTCTACTCTCCGAGATCAAGAAGGTTGAAAAACAAAACAATTTGGCTATTAAGGTTTTTGGTTAAGATAAAGAGGTGATCGTTCACAGACTAAGCAAACAAGATAAAAACATCCCCAGGATCAACTTTCAATTGATCGAGATGGCATGTAAGTTCCACTACACGTGAGTCGAAAGCCTCAGCCACCTGCTCTTTGATCAAAGCACCCATCGAGAGCATAAGCACTTCTGCGAGAGGTGTCTACATGGCTATTCCAAATAAGACCTGCTCGAGGCCCACATACCTGATTGCATGGGAATTGATCAGACAGCTGTACGCATTGAGATGCCAAAAGAAGGCGAAAACAAGTTGTCTTTTTTTAAACTATACAAGCAGCTGCATGAAGTGCTTGGCTATGGGTATGTAGTGGTAAGATGTGATGGTCATACAGAGCCTCCCGTAGTATATCGAAGACTAATTGCAGCTGAGAAATTCCTTGAGGCTTTACAGCGGGAAGAAACTAAGATCAAAGCAGTTATGGCAAATCCTCGACCTATGATAATCACCAGAGAGGATTGGCGCACACACTGGACAGCACAGGACTGTCATATATGTAAAAAAAAAAACTCTACATGGTGACTCTTTCCGTGGCCACTGCCATATCACAGGTAAGTACAGAGGTGCTGCACACAATGCCTGCAAACTGAAGCTGCGCCTGAGCTTCAAAACAACCCCAATTCCAGTTGTGTTCCACAACCTGCAGGACTATGACTCTCATTTGATCGTGCAAGCCATCAGCAAAGTGGAAGGACAGATAACCTGCAGCATGGAGAAGTGTACATCTTTTACCTTATGCCAGCTAAGGTTCATCGATAGCGCACAATTCCTGCTTACGTCATTGGATAAACTGGTTGCAGCTAACGACTCTGATGACTTCCGTATCACAACAGAATATGAACCGGATGAGAAAAAGGGGCAATTTGTTGTTGCGCAAGGCCGTATATGGATTTCTGGCAGCGGTTTGGGAAGTGGTTACACCACCGCAAGACGCCTTCTATGGATGAACATTTTTTCAAAGAGGATTACCAACATGCACAGAAAGTTTGGGAAGCATTCGAATGTGATAGCATGGGGGATTATCACGATCTATACCTGCAGATTGATGTGCTCTTACTAGATGATGTCTTTGAGATATATCGAAAGACTTGCTTGCAGCAGTATAGATCCAGCACAATATTATACAAGCCCTGGAATGTCTTGGGATGCACTCTTGAAATATACAGGTGTAGAACTGGAACTGTTAATCGAATATGACATGCATCTCTTCTTCGATAAAGGCATGCGAGGTGGTATCTCCATGGTATTCAAGCGCAATGCTAAAGCCAACAACCCCTACCTCTCAGGCTATTACCCTTCCAAGCCTGATAATCATATTATCTACCTAGACGGAAATAACCTGTATGGTTGGGCGATAAGTCAAGCACTGCCCACGGGCGGATTCGAATGGGTGGATGAAGTGCCCCCGCTGGATACGCTTTCACCCGATGCAGAAAAGGGTTACATACTAGAGGTGGACCTTGAGTATCCTCAAGAGCTACATGATGTTTACAATTCATATCCACTTGCACCGAAACACATGAAGGTGCAGAGGGAGTGGTTGTCAAATTACCAACAAGGGCTTCTAAACTCGTTAACTGAGGTTGAAAAGTTGGTTCACAATCTCAGTGACAAAAGCGCTATGTTGTGCACTATCGCAATTTACAACTCTATCTCTCTCTATGCATGAAGTTGACAAAAATACATCGTGCAATTCGGTTCAATCAAAACAAATGGATGAAGCCCTACATCAGCATGAATACAAGAAGGTCACGACCGTCTTTGAGAAAGACCTCTACAAGCTGAAGAAAAATAGTGCCTTTGGTAAGACTATGGAAAATCTGCACAAAGGTGTAGACGTCAAACTCATGCGGGCCTCTAAGGAAGACAATCTTCGACGGTGGATAGCCAGCCCTGCATTTGCAAGACATGAGATATTTGATAACGATCTAGCTGCCATACACATACATAAGCGTTTGCTGATGCTTAACCGACCAGTCTACGTTGGGATGTGTGTCCTGGACCTCAGCAAGCATCTTATATACGACTTTTATTATATTAACCTGAAGAACAATATGGGGAGCAGTGCAATCTTCTCTATACAGATACGGATAGTCTACTGCGTGAAATCCCATCAGAGGCCTGGATGTGTATGTACGCTGATATGAGTTCTGAGTGACACCTCTTATGACACGAGTGACTATTCGACAGATCACTCGCCCCACAGCACCACGAACAAAAAGGTCCTTGGCAAAATGAAAGACGAATGTGCTGGAGTACCCATTAGCGAGTATATAGGACTTCGGCCCAAAATTATTCTATCCTGAAGGAAAATGGAGGTGAAATCCGAAAAGCAAAAGCCATTAAAAGTATGTTGTGAAAAATACAACATCAGCAGTACAAAAAACACTACATGAAAGCAGAACATTTCGCAATAGTAAGAATCCATTGAGAAGTGAGCACCACATTATATATAGCATGCGAATGAATACAATTTCCCTGTCACTTTTCGATACCAAGCGTCGGGTTGTGAGAGAATCGTCCACTACTTTACCCTTCGGCCATTAGGATATAAGTATTAAAGAACTTAATAAAAAGGACTTTAAAAAAATAAAATAAATATAAAAAAAATGTATTTAAAAAAAGAATGTCATAAATTGTCAAGATAGGGGGTGCACCAGGGTGGGCCAGAATCCCAGTCCGTTAAGTGAAGGCAAAAATTAAAAATATGACTAAAAGAAAGAAAAAAAAACCTATTTCTAAATGAGGTCCTACCCCTGAAGAATATAAGTTTGGTGGACTTCATTAAAGGAGCACTAGATCGGAAAGTGAATGCGCTTGTTTTTGCGAATTTCACAGATAAATTATCCACAACAGATCGATAAACTTCATACCTCCATAGCCCACAGACAAGGTGAAGGCAAAGGTCAATTGCATATTCAAATTAACCAGAAAATTGCTATACCGTTGCACGCTAGATGAGCATGTGACTTTTGGGGAGATCCCCTAAACATTCGCCCTCAGTTTTCGGTCTAGTGCTCCTTTAAGGTTGTCACGATGATATGGATCAATCAGAAATTGATTATCATGACAAAAATACCATATAGCACCATATACTTATCTGTATCAATTTGTATTGATTGTTTATTTATTTTCTATCATATAGGTAAATGGTTGCATTTCTCAATGGTATGTCCTTTTCAGAAGGCCATCTCCCATGTTTATTGCAGGGTATATTATCGTGAGCGTTTCATGATGAAAAACTGTTGCAATAGAATTTTAGTCCAAATTCTCAAAGCCTACAAGGTTGGACAGAAACATGGCTTAAAATCACTCATCAATAAACAAAGTCAACTTCAACTGCTAAATACTATCTTATTAGTAAATTATTACTTCAAGCTAGACACATTGACCACAGTAGAATACTTTTGTCCTTGTGGCGAGTGTAAACGTCAGTGCAGCTGCAGTGAAATCTGTTTACTATCAATGTCAGATTATGACCATGGAAAGTGAGGTGAAGTGTGTGCATTGTAGAAATAAGAAATCCCTGTTGTAATTGCTTAATTGCTTGTGCTGAATTGTGGTTTCCGTTGTGAGCAATACATACATTTGGACCCTGACAGATTTAAGGATTTGTCGGGGTATAATATACATTTTATTGCAAGGTTTAGACCTAATATTTGATAATTGTTACTTTAACTTCCTGTACCTCAATAATGCAATTTCTAATTGTGTTTTTCTGCATTTAGAAATGGCTAGTTTGATTAAGTTTCTCTTTATTTGGTGATTGGGACTTGTGTTGGTTGTCTTTTTGTTTTTTTAAATGTACAAAATCATAAAAAGAAAATTAATGATATATTAGCACTAAAAGAAGTAAGAAGATGAGACTCTTAGAGACTGAAAATAAAAGCTTTAATTTGGCAAGGTAATTATCAGTTTGATTTGGCTCTTAAAAATGATGACGTGTGTATACCAAGCATGTAGCTTGCTACATGTATTTGTAAACAATTCTCTCCAAGCTGAATAAACTCAAACAACTTTTTGTAAAAAGCATCATGCCAGCCGAGGTGTTTACCCGTATTTCTTTCTTTAATGAATCATATGTAAAATGCACATGTGTATAAGCATGGAAATGTTCCGTGAACCATCTCTCGTACTATGTAAGATGTATCATGCCAAAAAAAATTCATCAAGAAGTAAACTTTTGATATGTTATATTGAATATTATATGATGTTAGGCCTATATTGAAAAGAAAAATTGATTCTGGATACCCTGTGTAAAGATCCCCAGCTGTGTTTTCTTGGCATGGTCCCAGTTAATGGGTGCTATATGAACTTTCCATTTGAACTGAACTGAAGCATATGGCATTGTTATTGTCAGATATGATAGTGATACGTAACTCATAGTGCAAAGGTGTAATTTTCCCAGGCTATCATCCTGATAAGTCTTGTTTTTTGGCGGGTGATATTTCACAGCTGACCACATTGGACTTTGAAACATAAACTCTTCAAAATCAGTCTTATCTTTGGTTTATCATATCAGGCAAAATAATATGCTATTGTTTCTAAAGCTTGGTTCTTAATTATCAAATTTAATTAAAAGCCAGCTATTTATAGTGTGAAGGTAAAGATATATACAAAATACATTTCACGATTTCTGATTAATAGAGGTATACACAAGCCAATAAGTACGGGGCAGTGAGGGCATGTGTGTTCGCCTGAAGATAGATATGAAATACTATTTATTCAAGGTTCCTGATTGGTCAACGTAGACTTATCTATACATTTCTTTTAGTGAATATCATGGTTCAAACCATAAATCATAAAAGCTATTTTTTTAGAGAAACAAATTTCTAAATAACTGCACATTTATAACAATTGCTCGGTGAAACATCTATCAGTCTATCGTGCTTCGAAAAATATTATAGTTCAGAGGTTGCCTTATAATTTTTTTGTCTGGCGTATTTGGTTATGACAAGCCCTTGATAATGGGCGTATTGTGTCAATTTGCTGTCGTATGTATATTGGGCACTGTGTAATGTACAGGGCAAATTTCAACAGGTGTCCCCCAAATCGGTACACCCTGGCAAATATGGCACATTAATGAGGAGTTCCTTATGAGCTGGCAGTATAAGCTCACAACTGGAACAAAGTCATGAGTGTTGAATGAGTTCACAAATGGCAGGTGCCGTTATTCACTCGCAGGCAACAAGCTTTCAGAAGAAAGAAAAAAAAAACGGACTCACTGCAAGCTGAGGTTTCTGCAATATTAATATGTTGTATCATATCAGTTTCTCATATGGCACAATTTCACAAAGTCTCATTAATATGTTACCCTGAACTTGACTGGACTCGGACGTACAGGAAGTAAATGAACCGCACACGTTGTCATGTTTCTCTTCTCTAATAGTGTTCAGACAGCTCTGCAGTCGGGAATCCCATTTAACGTCCTCATCTGAGGGACGGTGAGTGCCATTCAGCCAATTATCCCTAAAGCTGGATGAGGAGCAGGTGACGCAGACAAAATATATACTTTTGCGCCTGATGCAGAGGTTGCGTTAGAATTTTTTGTCTGACGTATTTGGCTTACGACAACCCCTTGGTTTTCGGCGTATTTTGTAAATTTGCCGCCGTATGTAAAGGCACCTTGTAATATACAGGGCACTGCGTGCAAGTATTGTCAACACACACTTGTGTACGCCTGCTTCGTCAAGTACAACACAATACAGGAGGAAAGTAGAATCCTAGCTAATGATATCGTTGACAATTGACAGCCTGCTTTTAAAAAAAACATCAAAACTTCCACGTACAGTGTACATGTACTGACTATATGTACTAGCTATGTTTATGTACAGTACATGTACAGACATATTGAATCATTTGGCCGTTAGTCTTGCAGTTAGGTCATTTTTCTTTTATTTTTGAGTAATTCAAAATCATTTTTTGTGTGAAATAAAACTTTTAATCGTATCAGAGAGGTATGATTTTCATTTAAGTTAATGAAAAGCTCTGGCATAGAATTTCACATGATATATCTTAATTTTACGACGAAGGTACAACAAAGAAATTTTAGCCATAGCGTAATATTCGACAAATTTGTCGTTAGCGAAAAAGCTGGCCTGATGTCACGCATATCTGTCTGCAAGGATGTCGAAAAATCTTGTTGAATCTTGTGAGACTTTTAAGCCTGGAACCTCCGGCATCTGAGTCATGCACTGTACCAAGTGAGCCACTTCCTGTCTCCCTTATGGTGTGCTCTAGAAAAGGTTGAAAAACCACTGGCCTGCTCGCCATAGGCAAGCAAAAGCCTGCTCGCCATAGGCAAGCAAAAAAAGCAAAGGGGTTGAAAACCAACTGGCCTGGTTGTTAAAAAACCACTGGCCTGCTCGCCATAGGCAAGCAAAAGGGTTGAAAAACCACTGGCCTGCTTAGGCAAGCAAAGGGTTGAAAAAAAACAAGCAAAAGGGTTAAAAAACCTGGCCTGCTCGCCATAGGCAAGCAAAAGGGTTGAAAAACCACTGGCCTGCTCGCCATAGGCAAGCAAAAAGGGTTGAAAAACCACTGGCCTGCTCGCCATAGGCAAGCAAAAGGGTTGAAAAACCACTGGCCTGCTCGCCATAGGCAAGCAAAAGGGTTGAAAAACCACTGGCCTGCTCGCCATAGGCAAGCAAAAGGGTTGAAAAACCACTGGTTTGCTCGCAATAGGCAAGCAAAAAGGGTTGAAAAACCACTGGCCTGCTCGCCATAGGCAAGCAAAAGGGTTGAAAAAAAAAGGGTTGAAAAACCACTGGCCTGCTCGCCATAGGCAAGCAAAAGGGTTGAAAAACCACTGGCCTGCTCGCCATAGGCAAGCAAAAGGGTTGAAAAACCACTGGCCTGCTCGCCATAGGCAAGCAAAAGGGTTGAAAAACCACTGGCCTGCCTCAAAGGGTTGCCATAGGCAAGCAAAAGGGTTGAAAAACCACTAGCCTGCTCGCCATAGGCAAGCAAAAGGGTTGAAAAACCACTGGCCTGCTCGCCATAGGCAAGCAAAACAAAATTGTGGCAAATAAAAATATTAAACTGGCACTCACCACACTTAATTAAGCTATGGCGAGTAAAAATTTTTTTAGGTATATTTATGTTACATTGTTCCAAACAATTCAAAGTAAGTACAGTATATATATATATATATATATATATATATATATATATATATATATATATATATATATATATATATATATATATATATATATATATATATATATATATATATATATATATATATATATATATATATATATATATATATATATATATATATATATATATATATATATATATATATATATATATATATATATATATATATATATATATATATATATATATATATATATATATATATATATATATATATATATATATATATATATATATATATATATATATATATATATATATATATATATATATATATATATATATATATATATATATATATATGTGTGTGTAGATTATATTTGTTTTCTAGTACCTTCTTTGTTTTATCGTGCATGTGAGATGTCTTGCTATGTTTTTACGTATGCATGGTCAGGAAGTCATGCCCAGGAAAAAGAAAAGAGAGAGTTGAACACACAATTACAATGACGGGGTCGTCGCCTGCGTATTCGGTTATGATAGTACAAATGCTATCACGAAACGCTTAATACGACCCGGACGAGAACACAGGTACGACGTACGGACAGACATAACATCGACAACCAAGTCAATGTCCACGGCTTTTGATAACCAGTTGTGGTGCACTGGCGTGTCTACCCACCCCAGGCTTGAACCTGGGGCCTCGTGGTCTGTAGACAGGTATGATAACCGCTACACCACAGTAGGACAAAGGAAATACAGGGACAATCTACTTAAACAATCATTTCAAATTCCAGTTGAAAGTGTTGACAATGAGTCGAAATTACTTGGCGAGCGGAACTACTGGTTTATCAAATTTACGCGCCAAATTGTATAACTGATTGGCCAGGGATTTTGTTATTTTATTTTTCCAACCCTGGCTCAAGATCAAATCTCCGCACTCTGTATTCTTTTTGAGAATGGAATTCTCAAACGAATGAGGTCAATTCTGACCAAGACGGTTTGATTTTTTACCCTATCTCGCAGGAAAAGTATTGATTATATTCAGTGAAATTGAGGATATAAACAACAAAATATATAGAAGTATTTTCAAGTTCCTCAAATTTTAATCAATCATAAATTCTTAGACGGAGAGTGATATATTGCCTAACATCCAGGGAGGTTTTAAAGCCTGTAACCCTGAATCCGTACCCCTAACCAGTAAGCTATAATCCTAAACCCGTACCCATAAACTGTAACGTATAACCATACACCCGTGCCCCTAACCTATACCCCTAAACCCGTACCCCATATCTGTAATCTATAACCTTAAATCCGTACCCCTAACCTGTAGCCTATAACCCTAAGCCCGTACCCCTAACCTGTAACCCTAAACCCGTACCCCTAACCTGTCGCCTATAACCCTAAACCCGTACCCCTAACCTGTAGCCTGTAACCCTAAACCCGTACCCCTAACCTGTAGCCTATGATCCTAAACCCGTATCCCTAACCTGTAGGCTATAACTCTAAACCCATACCCCTAACCGGTAGCCTATAACCCTAAACCCGTACCCCCAACCTGCAGCCTATAACCCTAAACCCGTACCCCTAACCTGTAACCTATAACCCCAAACCCGTACCCCTAACCTGTAGCCTGTAACCCTGAACCCTGTAGCCTATGATCCTAACCTGTATCCCTAAACCTATAACCCTAAACCCATACCCCTAACCTGTAACCTATAACCCCAAACCCGTACCCCTAACCTGTAACCCTGAACCCGTACCCCTAACCTGTAGCCTATAGCCCTAAAGCCGTATCTAACCTGTAGCCTGTAACCCTAAACCCGTACCCCTAACCTGTAGCCTGTAACCCTAACCTGTAGCCTATAACCCTAAACCCGTACCCCTAACCTGTAACCTATAACCCAAAACCCGTACCCCTAACCTGTAGCCTGTAACCCTGAACCCGTACCCCTAACCTGTAGCCTATAGCCCTAAAGCCGTATCTAACCTGTAGCCTGTAACCCTAAACCCGTACCCCTAACCTGTAGCCTATAACTCTAAACCCGTACCCCTAACCTGTTAGGATGATGATGGACTCGGCTTAAAAACATCCCTGTATATAGGTGCAATTATTCACTTGCAAATTACTTTCAACCAGCACCAAAAAGTCTTGTCACCAGGTTCCAAAGCTTTTTTTCACAAGCTGATTGATTTGCAAAATTTGTATTAACTGTCATGTTATTGTATATCATGAAATATTTATTTCATGATATTCATGAGCCAAACCCACCTTATGCAGATCAATAAACATATTGACACGCTTTTGCACAAGAATCAACAACATTATCATAGCAAGTATGATGCAAAAATAGTTGCTCATTTGTTCTATTTCGAGAATTTGTCAGTAAGCACCGCCTACTCATTATATTCATGATATCACTACCACAACATTAGAACATATGTACAGACCATTACCCATCTGTGTACCTTATATTGCATAAATGTGATATATTGTTCATGAAATACAGTATGGTGTTTACATCATTTATCACTTGTACATTAAGCAACGCCCACCATGCATATTAATGACATCTGTTGAAAACATAAGCATGAGCGCAGCAAAATTATCATGCCCAATATGATGCAAAACAGCAGGATTTTTATATTTAAGCCCCACCCACTTATTAGTATGCATGATATCACCACCAAAAACAATGGGGCACATCTACAGACAATGGGCTATCTGTGTATTGAATGAATATGACATGAATCTATTTGACCCTTCTTGAGATACCGTGTTTACAAGCTTTTTTTCAGCAAAATCATATAAAGCCCCGCCCATTAGGCATATTAATAAATTTCAGCATTTTGACATCACGAAAATGTACACACCAGTTAACATTATGATTACGCTAAATATAAAACGAAACAAAGAGAGATTTTTACATTAAGCCCCGCCTACTCATTAATATGCATGACATCACCATCAAAAACAATAGGATACATCTACGGTCCATGGGCTATCTGTATACCACAAATGACATCAATCTAGTTTACTGTTCTTGAGATATCGCGTTTACGTGCTGGCCGTCACACATCCATACGTGCAATTTTGGTTGGGTTTTATACCAATATTTAGAGGATATCCTCTATTTAGGCACGAGAGACTCATGAATTGTATCTATAGCTTGTGTGATATGTTGTGTGAACAAAAAAGTGTTGAATTTTGGTGAAGTGCAAGAGACTTTACACAAGTTACCTGACAACCAGAAGATAAACATCTATAACTACAAATGACGGGGACCTATAGAGTCCGTGTACATTTCAGCCAATCGATTTTCAAGTTTGTCAGAACACAACAATTATAAAAAAAAAAATATATATATATCTTTTCATGATTTGATTCAAATAGAAAAATCAGATTAAGAAATGCGTTTTCTATAATTCATGACATCACAAACACATAAAAAACAGTATAATTGTCCGTTTTTATAGAAAATGAGTCCCTGAGTCCCAAATAGGAGAAGAAAAAAAAGGCAAAACTGCTCCAGAAATCAACCAAATCTGAAAGTGAACGTTCAAAATCATTTTTTGGCAAACCAACCAAGACCGTAACAGGTATTGTCTACCTTCAATTTTACCCATGTTGACAATCTCCACGGAGATAGAAAGTTGAAATTCTGTTTGTAATCTCATCAATCTCTAATTAAGTCAAGACGGAATCAGTGGCGTAGCAAGAGTCCTACGGGCCGGGGCAAGTGGGACCCTGTGGGCCCCTATGATATAATATTTTTCTAATTATATATGGTAGCAAGGGTCCTATAGGCCGGGGGACGAGTGGTATATATGGTATAATGGTTTAAATTTTTACGGGCCTTATGATAGGGCCCGATCCAGGGGGCGGCTGCCCCCATAGTTTAGCCATTAGATGGAATCGTTAATCATGAAGCTGTGTAAATCTGACATCAGGTGAAGATGTGGTGCATACGCCTCTTGTAATCTGCTTAACTTTATTCCTCCCTGTACGAAGAAAAAATGCGGTTTGTCGGGAAAATTATGCCGTTTATCGGAAAAATTAGCCCAGTTACTCAGTTACGGGAAAGTTCAACGTCTCGTTAGGGAGATGATCCATCCAGGTTGTCACCTGTGGGGTAGATTCTTGTTTGCTCAGTTTTGCCGAAGAAATTGGCACGAATGTACAGTAAAACTCCATTTTATTAGAACTGGTCGGGACTGATAGTTTGGATGCACCAAAATGTTGGTGCAAATTGAATTGCTATATGAACAAGTGCAGTTGTTGTATAGAGGGAAATATAATCATCACAGAAACCAGAAACATAAATGCCACATGAAACTACCATGGAAGCACCGTGATACCACATGCTGCCAACATGACGCGTGTGAGAGGAAGCCCATAGGCCGAATACATCACTGGTAAATCCAAAGACGAAACTTAAAAGATAGGAAATTGGAATGTAAGATCTTTATACAAAGCAGGAAATGTGTTGCAAGTTGCAAACATCATGAAAAAGACAAAACTAAGCATACTTGGTATTAGCGAAAGCCATTGGACAGTAAATGGAAGAATGAACTGGTGTCAGGGGAGACAATACGTTGGAAGAGATGAAGACATACATACAGTAGAGAGGGCGTTGCTATAATGCTGCCATTGGAAACAGAGCGTGCCCTGATTGAATAGACCCTTATAAGCGGGTAAATCATTAAAGCAAGATTTTACTCAAAGTATATAAAGATGATCATCATCCATGTATATGCTCCCACTGAGGACAAAGTTGACGAGACTAAAGATGACTTCTACTGGAGACTCCAGGATGTAACTGATAGTGTATACAAGCATGATCACTACTGGAGATATGCCAAAGTTGGAGGAGAGAATGTTGCATACCCACATCATGGGAAGGCAGACTAGAAAGGAACCAGGAACGACAATGGTAGCAGACTGTGTGAGATGTGTGATCTGAAAGAACTGGTGATCACAGGAACATTGTTTATGCACAATAATATCCACAAATCTACATAGACTGATAGATATCTCTGGTTGGTCAGACCAGAAATCAAATTCAAAATCAAAACCATATTCTTGTCAGCAGGCGCTTTAGAAAGTCTGTCCTAGATATATCGTAGCATTTGCGGATGTCGGAAGTGACCGCTATTTAGTAAAAATGACTATACAACTTCAACTGAAGGCTGTCATCAAGGAAAAGAACTGGAGGAGAGAGCACTTCAGCACAGCCAAACTACAGCAACACAAAGTGAGTCAGATGAGGTTTAAAATAGGTTTGGTTTGTTTTGGTGATGTTTAACAGCACTGCAACAGTCAGAGTCAAATATACCAAGAGGGTGACTTAAGGTGCAATAGTTAGAACGGAGATGAATGGGAGAGGGAGAGGGGATAGGAAAAAGAGAAAAAATAGAGTGAAAATATAAAGGCGCAAATAAAGGTAATAAAAAAGAAGGATAGGTAGGATAGAAAAGGGGGAAGTGTGGGTAAGGATTAGAACAGGTGGAATAAGTTGCTATTGCAAAGAAAGGTGGTGATGTTGAAAGGGTGATTGTTCTTGAAAAGATTAAAAATGGATGTGGAGAGGACAGGGTTTAAAATAGAATCGAGAAATATGAAATATATATGCAGCAATACAGGACGAAAATGAAGGAAGTGAGCAAGCTAGTCTGGTAGAAGATATCTCAAGGATCGTAGACTATTATTGAGAAACCTACACAAAAACGGTAGAAAAAGTGCTGGGAAGGAAGAAGCGGAGAAGGAAAATATGGAAAAGTAAAGATACATGGCAGCTAATACAGCAGGGGAACAACATCCTCCAAAAGATACTAGGAACAATGTCAGAGAAACAAATGGAAAAAAAAGACCGTCAGAGAAAAAGGCAGGAGGTTAAACAGAGAATAAGAGCTGATGAAAGAAAATGGATTGATGATATTGCAACAGAAGCAGAAAGATCCACAAGAAATCAAAACATTATGACACTGTACACCCTGACAAAAGTTAAATGTAATGAGAGCCCAAAGCAGAGCATGAATGCCAAGGATAAGAGTGAACAAATCTTAAGTGGAAAAGAAGAGTTAAAGGACGGGTGGAGGAACATTTTAAAGAAGTTCGTGAAAAGGGAAGAACCCCAAAGATCAGTGATGACTGCATGACGGAGAAAATCAACAAGTAGCTTAGATAAACTACTGAGAGAGTCATTTGACATGATATAAAGGAAACACTCACGAACCTAAAGAATGGAAAGTCGTCAGGTGGTAACTCAATAACAGCGGAGTTTTTAAAGGATGACGTGATGTGGGAAGAAGAAAGAGTACCAAGCAACTGGAAACGCGGGCTGATAGTGAAACTGCCCAAAAAAGTTGATTTGAAGCAGCGCTAAAACTGGCGCGGATTAATACTGCTGGCGTGGAATAAGTCTGCTGAGTGTCTTCAGCAAAGTGCTCAATAGAATTTTGATTGACAGATTAAAAATGAAAATTGACGACAGGTTGAGGACAGAACAAGCAGTGTTCAGGAAAGGATCGAAGAGGAACTACGGAACATATCTTCATCCTAAAAAATATGGCAGGCAACTCTCAAACCTAAATTTTGTTGACTTTGAAAATGCCTTTGATTCTGTTCATAGGGATGGCTTGTGGAGTACCAAGCTGAAGATGGTGTAAGCTCGACCAAAAATTTCAATATACCAAGAACAGAAAAGAAAATTGAACACCTTATTCACGTTTCTTCCAAAAATTTCAATATACCAAGAAAAGAAAATGAAATTTAACACCTTATTCATGTTTCTTTGGATATTATGTAAGAGTTGTAATGGCTACCACTAAAACACCAGCAATTTCGAAAATGACTATATAAGGTCAACAGAATTCTATGGCCTGTGGATTATAATGAAGAAAAATGGCATGCCATAATTAGAGAAGCTCATCAACATTGTACACGCTTTCTACCATAGATTTCAATGTATAGTGCTCAAGAGGAGAAAACAGAATGGTTTGAAACAAAAAGTTAAACAGGGAAATATCATGTCCAGCTTCCTTTTCCTGATAGTAGTGGACTAGGTAATGTGTATTACAGCTGGCCATGGCAAAAATAGAAAAAGATGGAACTACACAGCCAAACTTTATGTTTTAGATTTTGCCAACTGATATTGTCCTAATATCAAGCACAGAGAACAAAATGCAAGGAGAAAGCTGGAAGAATAGGTCAGAAAGTTAACATGAAGAAGACAAAGATTATGAGAGTAAATGCACACAATGATGCAATAGCTATGAACGGAGAAACAATAGATGATGTGGACAAGTTCACATACCGTGGAACAATGTTAATAAAAGAGGAAGGAAGCAAAATCACAAAACCAGAGAGACATTCATCAAGTTGAGAAAGATATGTAATTTTACTAAAATCAGCAAAAAACAAAGATGAAGCTGCATAAAGTGCTAGTGAAGTCATTTCTCCTTTTTGGATGTAAAACATGAAAGATTATGAAAAGAGAAGAAACTGACATTGATACATTCCAGAGCAAATGTCTGCTGAACATACTTAAAATAAGATGGCAAGATAGAGTGACAAATGAAGAGTTGATGACCATGGCAAACACGAAACGAATGAGAGATGAAATAACGAATAGGAGATGGAAATAGCTTGGGCATATGCTTAGACAAGACAATGGAAATGACTGTAACGTAGCATTGACATGGGCCCTGAAGGAAAGAGAAAACGTGGACGCTTAAAAACAACATAGCGACAAATGGTGGATAAAGAGAGGACCAAAGCTGGGCTGACTTCCGAGAACAGCCCATTACAGAACTCGCCCCTTGAACAGAACTCCATCCTGATTTTCTGTGCCTGTGGCATTTCAGTAACCGCATGTGGCGGTTGCAATTTCCAGTTTATTTCCAAATTATTCCACTTCGCGTTTTAACAAAATTTGCACTCTAAAGGTGTAAAATATGTGAATTTTGTTTTAATTAGACAAATTGTTAGAAGATTCAACCTTTGAACATCGAAATTGACGTTATATTTTGTATTTCCACATAAATTTATTTTGAACTTAAGAAATATCAAAAGAAGCATTTCAACAAAAACTTCTTCCCCGTATAACGGAAAAACGAGGGGAATTTCTAATTGAATAACGTCAATATGTGCTATGTGGAGTTTTAGGCATAAAGAAACTTGTAGTGTATTTCTTGTATATTCATAAGTAACCATTGTATAATTTTATTGAGTCATATTCAAAGAAGCGTGTGTTTGCTTTACGTAAGTATGCTCAATGGTGCATAACTCCTGAACTCTAGACACAAAGAGTCCCTACGCGTAAATTGCACCATGATTGCACTAATGAATGGAAATGACGTTAATCGCAGAAATGTTTTTTAAAAAGGTGTCAAGGGGAGCAGGTTACCCTAATGGGTCGGCAAGATTTTGAAAGTCACTCAGAATTACGCTGCTGACAATGGTGCTATTTTTACGATTTCTGCAACAAATAAAATAATCAAACCAGTTTTCAGGATATAATTGATCCAAGTAAGAACTCCTTGATGTTCGTATATTAAGTTTTAATAAGATTCGCATATTAAAAGCCAATAATTATAGGTAAGAAACTGCAGTTATGAAAATTAATGTCAATCCAGGAGCGCAGATCTATGTCTGAGCTTCAGGCTGTCAGGGGCGAAAACTTGAGCAGTGGCGAAGCTATAGATTTTTTTTTCTTTTTCGGGATAGCAAAGGAAATGAAAAATCCATAAATGGGTGAGTAGTCCCCCTCCCTCCCCCTTCCAAAAATAAAAAAAAAAATAAAAAATAAATAATAATAATAATAATAATAATAATAATAATAATAATAATAATAATAATAATAATAATAATAATAATAATAATAATAATAATAATAATAATAATAATAATAATAATAATAATAATAATAATAATAATAATAATAATAATAATAATAATAATAATAATAATAATAATAATAATAATAATAATAATAATACTAATAATAATAATGATAATAATAATAATAATGATAATGAAATTGAAATAAATAAAAATCAAGTATGCAAACCTTAAAAAAAATGTTTTTACGATTGTTTTGGAAAAGATTTCAATTATTTTCTCCATATCATTTTCTTTTGTAGCAATCCAATATTATCTCTCAATATCCATCGAAGCTTCCCCAAAACAAAGGAAAATTACACAAAAATTGAAGCAAATTTTACAAATTGAAGCAAATTTTACTAACATGAAGGACTTTTACGAAATTTGAAAAATATTTTCCGAAAATGAAGAAAATTGCACGAGAACTGAAGCAAATTTTCCAAAAATGAAAAAAAATGCGCCAAGTTGAAGCAAATTTTACCAAAATGAAGAAAATTGAAGCAAAAACTTTAGGTTAGAATAGTTGCTTTTAATTTCATTTTCATCAATTCAATTTTTATATAGGGGCCTACTCATATTTTTCTGGGGAGAAATGATACTTTTGCCCCTAGTATTTCATCTGTGGGCGATCTCCCCCTTGCCCCCGCAATCTGCGCCCCTACAAGGCCGAAGGAGCTGATTGCTGGGGATTTTGCACCACCAGGCCACACCTCCAATAAAGAAGCAAGACTGTGCGATGAATGAATGATTCCACGGGGATTTATCACATGTAGACCACGCAACATGGCCATTCGGATATGATCCATGGGTCTCATGAATGCAAGTCCTACACTTTGCAATAAGACTCGCATATAATAAGAACCTTAAAGTAAGTAATATAGGTCTACGCATAGGTCTACCTTAAAACAAAACAAAAACATCAGAGTGATGAAAGAAAACACTTTAAAATGATTTAAGATATGTATGGATCAGTTGCAGCTTCACAATATCCTTATCTCTTGCTTAAATTTCTCTTACAAAAAGTTTGATAAAATGCCGGGCCTCCACTCTAGTACTTCAAACATACATTTTTAGATTCATTTTTTGATTTATTTTAGTTTAAAGCACTAAAATTATTTTTAGGAAATAAGGATAAATCAGCAGAGCTCCCAAAGGCTTCTTTTCATTATGTCCCCATCAGGATTTGCGCAGGAACCCTATCAGGGGAACTTTTTGGGCCCTTGGACCCCAAGCCATGGTATTCAAACTTTTCATTCAGGCGTTTGCCTCAACGAAAGTTCGTCAGATGAAATTGTAAAATACCCCCATCCCTCCCCACCCCCTTCTCCACATTATATCTTATAGTAACATTTATTTTGGGCTCATCTTATTTCAAAAGTGTAAGTATTTACCATATTTGACTTTGTGAATAGTGATTTTACAATGTTCTTGAATACTTCTTTGTATATATGATCTTTGGGTTTTATATATCAACCTGTAGGCCTACCACTTGCGCTAAAGACACAAAACCGATCTTTGCAGAAGCTTAAAAACTACCATATGATTAAGAAAGTTTGAGATGATCTACCAAAAAGCCGCTATACAAACCACATGGATGTGATTGGTTAGCTACAAAATTTACGGGCGGAACCAAATTTTATGGGTGAAACCTCTTTTATTCCTAGAAACTTTTTGATAGGTCCTTCTATTCAGTTATAATTACTGAAGTACTGGCACAGGCGTGTGAGACATGATTACCAGTTTGGCCAATTACCTGCCAAATTTGGCAGTTTTGACAAATGTTTGGCCGGTAAAAATTATTCGGTACCAATCTAAGCCGTTTTGAATATTTTCTACACTAAACTTATTCTCTCCTTAATTTCACATTTACCTCATGAAAGAAATTAAACAAAATTACTCACATACATCTAGTTTTACCATTTCTGATATCAAAGCGTTGAAACTGCTAGTATACCATCAACTGGTTTAGTTTGGTTTGTTGATGTTTAATGGCACCGCAACAGTCACAGTCAAATGTGCCAAGATGGTGTGAGAGTTAGGGCAGAGAAGAGAAAGGGAGGAAAATAGAGTAAATTGGGGAAATAAATTAAAGTGATAAGAGAGAGGTATGGAAGGTTAGGCGTAGGAGGGGAGAAAAAGGAAGATTAGATATGGTGGAATAAGTTGTTGTTGCGGAGGAAGGTAATACAGTTGGGAGGAAGGATTGTTTTTAAATATATCAGAAATTGAGGTGGGTGGTGACAGAAGAGACCTGAAGCTCAGGTATACGGGGCAGGTTAAAGGGATATGCTTGATAGAGAGATTGGTGTTGCAGGTAGGGCAGAGGGGGGCAGGGGAGTCAGAAAGAAGATGGGAGTGGGTGAGAGAAAAGTAACCGAGGCGGATGCGGATGAACGACGTCTTCCCTGCGATTGCGACTGTGCAGGGGGTGTTGGTCCCGACTTTGTACTTGATGGTGTGAAATTTGTTGCTGGTCTTGAGATTCCAGGAGTCTTGCCAGGTCTTACTGATGTAGTTGGAAAGATAGAGACGGAGGTCTGAGTGCGGAATTGGAACTGCGGAATTTGACAGAGCTTTCTTGGCGGCTCTCTCCGACATTGCCAGGGATACCGACATGGCTGGGGATCCAGAAAAAGATAATCTTCTTCCCTAAGGAGGAAAGAGCATGAAGTTTGTTGAGGATTTGTAGAATGAGAGGATTGGATCAGAGCATGTTGAGGATGCCAGTGAGTTTGGAATTGGAGCCAGAGAAGATGACGAAACGCGGGTGGAAGGAGAGTTTTACGAAGTTTAACGCTAGGAGGATGAATTTGTTTTTTTCAATTTGACTTTGTAAACATTTTTGTGTAAAGGAGCAAAAGCAAAATAATAGTTTGATCTTGTATTGTTTATTGTTTGGTACTGCTTTTAATGATTCACATCTCACCTAGTCTCTTCAGGCCTCCTGGCCCATAAGGCTGCAGTGCACTTTCTTCACTGGACTTTGTTATTTGCATCTTGTCTGACTTCTGTCCACGAGCTCCATCCCATCACTTTCATCTCCTTCTCGACTGTCCTTCTCAGGTCGTTCTAGGACGACCAACTTTTCTTCTCCCCTCTGGTTTCCACGTCATAGCTGTCACACATGCTTAATAGTGCTCATGCGCATGACATGACCAATCCACCTCCACCTTCTTCTTTTTACTTCAGTGCTGATTTTGACATGTTTAGTGATTCTCAGTATTTCATCGTTAGATATTGCATACGGCCATTTGATCTTCAAAATTCTCCTGTAACATTTAAACATAACTATATCCAGCTTTTTATTATCTACTACATTAACTCTCAAATCAATGATTCAGTCCATTGGCAACTGATTTGGCCGTTTTTGTCAGATTTTCAATAGATATGTGGCCGGTAAACGTCTGCCAAATTTGGTGTAAAATATTACTCAATGATACTCTGATATGGCCGATTCATACAGATTCTAATTTCGTAACTCGTTTTCATCTGAAATCAGAATTTTGAAACCTGTTTTCCGAAATCTTGATTGAGAAAGTGGTTTGGGCTTTATATAATTATCACAAATTCATACTTTGAATAGAAGTTAAATTAGTGGCAAAATGTCCTTTTACGGTCTTGTTTAGTTTGACAAAGCATGATTTTGAAAAAATTCTTTCAGATTAATTTAGCTTCTGGGGTAATATTGCCATTTTTCAGCTGAAAATGTTTTTAAGATTTAAGTCAAATTGGGGCAAAAAAATGTTCTCCAAATATTTGGAACCCAATCATTAAAAAACTAAATTACACACATGCATACATACACACATCATCATGACCATATAAGTTCCTAATGCTATCGCATCAGAACCAAAATTCGGAGACAGTTCTCATCAAAAGTTAGAATTCTTTCTGATATTGAACTCCAGACATCTTCTTAAAGCAGGGTATTAAAGAGTATCATCTTGAATTTGCACTTTATTATCTGAGGTTTCTGTTTAAAGATTAATTTGGATGGAGGCATATAAATACAACTCAATATCACAAGGTACACAACTTTTGGGAAGTTAGGTCTCTCTTCCCAAACTGCACAAACAAAGGTTAAACGTCTGGAGTTATTTAATTGTTGACACTGGCAGGTCTAGCAGTGGGTTAAACGGGAGGAAGAGGGGGGGGGGGGGGTGTAAGAAGATACCAGATGCCCCAATCCTAATTGCTGAATTAATGAATGAATGGAAATATTTTACATACTCCTTTCCTTACAAATACATAGAGGGGGAACTGGGTCAGCTGTACTTTGAATTAAAATGATTGCTGAAGTCAATTTCAACAATTATTAACGTGGATATTTTTCTCAAAATTCTTCAGATTATTATCAGAACTTTTTAAAACACTTAATATCTAATTTCCAATAATAAAAGCAAATTGAAAAGAGGTTAAACAATTTGAAGTAAAATACATTTTATACCAATCTATTATATAACTTGTTTTATGTAACCTAGCTAGCTTCAATCTTTGTGGGGGAAACCTACCTCAAATACGAAAAGGGTAAATGCTTAATAAGGGTGCATGCTTTTCAGAAGAAAAAAAGAAGTAAGTTATCTTTTTATTTCTTATGTTACAGAAATATGACAGTTCTAGCTGTTTATTGACAGATTTTTCCATGTTTCTATAAATAAACCTTTTTCAACCAAGAGAGGGCCTACTTTCAAATTTCTACCTACACTTGAAATTAAAATACTCCAGGGGCTTTCACGCATGAATAGGTCAAACAGTTACTCCCTGGACAGCTACAAAAGATTTCTGTTTACTTCCCATCCAAATTCCTAGTATAAAAATCTTTATATCTTAAGCAAAAAAAACAAAAAAAAAAAAAAACAAAGCGTTATCAGAATTCAAGTAATGCTGCCAAATCGTTCATATAAAACATTTTGAAAAAATATAAGAAAGAATGGGTTTATGTAACAAAATAAGATTGTTCATACATCACCAATCTTATTAAACATTTGCTTGATCAAAACCAGTGTAAATTGAATTATCTAGATCCCTGTTTTGTGTTGTAAAAATGTTACTTTTATTTTTGTCATTCAATACATGCAAATCTAAATGAAGAAAATAAGTTTAAATCCATTCATACAATGTTGCAAATACAAATTATCAGAATAGCACCCTCTCTATCAAAAAGTTGCTGATTGAGACAGTCTCCTTGACCTCTAACCCCCAACATTTCTGATAAGGAAGTCATTCAGTGTTATTGTAATACCAATGACAAACACAACCCAGTATTTAATGGTAGCACGGAACTAATAATTTACCCTATTGAAACCCACAGTATGATAAAAGAGTTAAGATCCGAGGTTTTTCCCATGCTCAAGATCCGCAATCTTTTAATAAGCTAGTTCACGGTAACGATAATAGGTATTGCGCAAAGCAGGTCAAGAGGTCAATTGAGAATGTCTTGCCATAAGCATTACTGACATGCATGTATGAATTTGTGCTTTCGAAATGGATGTTCCTTAGACTAGGGACATCGTGTGGGATGCCATGTGGGGCAACTGGCTTCAATGCCATGCAGGACAAGGTTGGGATACCATGTGGGACATGCATTAGGGTGGGATTCCATGTGGGACATACATTAGGGCGGGATTCCATGTGAGACATAGATATAAATGTAGGGTGGGGATGACATTTGAGACGTCACATGGATGGAAGCCATGTAGGATATAAGGATATGCCATGTGGGTCATAGTAATGGATGCCATAAGGGTCATAGTAATAGATGGCATGTGGCACATAGCAAGGGATGCCATATGAGTAACAAAGGGCGGGATATAATGTGGGACATAGATATGAATGCCATATAGAACATCTAGGAGAACCGGATGCCATGTTAGAGATAGGAAGGAGCGAAATTTAAGGCATAGAGAGGAATGACATGTGGGAGATAGGGAGGAACCCTACGTGTGTCATAAGGAGGGATGACATGTGGGACATGGGGTGAAATGCCACATGTATATAACAATATGAAATTAAACTAGAACGATAAATACTGCCAGGCTTGCATACTGATTCAAATTGACATACATATCACAAGTCCAATGATAAAAACATCCCACTATCCACCCACCCATGTCCCATCTGACATCCCACCCTATATCCCACATACACATATCATCCCACCCCTGGCCCACATGACATCCATCTCTATGTCCCACATAACATCCCTACTAATGTGTCACATGTCATTTCTCTTTATGCCCCGTATGGAATCCTTTCCCTTGTCCCACATGACATCCCTCACCATGTCTCACTCTCCTATGTTCCACATGGCGTCCATCTCTATGTCCCACATGGCGTCTCATCCTAAAAAGTACCAAATGGCATTCCACTCAGATGTCCCATATGCCATCACACCCTATGTACCACACAGGATCCTTCCCTGTGCCCCACATGGTATTCATACCCATATCTCACATGACATCCATCTCTGTCCCACATGGCATCCCTACCCATGTGCCACATGTCATTCCCCCCTATGCCCTACATGGAATCCTTCCCTCTGTCCCACACAGCATCCCTCTCCATGTCCCACCCTCCTATGTTCCACATGACATCCATCTCTGTCCCACATGGCATCCTATCCAAAAGATATACCAAATGGCATCCCATGCACTTATATGTTCCATATGCAATCCCACCTTATGTACCACACTGCATCCTTCCCTGTGCCCACTTGGCATCCATCGCTATGCCCACATGACATCCATCTCTATGTCCCACATGGCATCCCTCCCCATCCCACATGACATCCCTCTCCATGTCCCACATTCCGATGTCCCACATCCCATGTCCCCATGGCTTCCTACCCTATGTCCCACATAGCATCCTACCCTATGTCACACATGGCATCCCAACCTATGTCACACTGTGTTACTTGCGGTATCCTACCTCATGTCCCACATGACATTTCATAGGGTCCATAAGAAGTCTCATCCTAGCTATCACAGTCCCTGATTGAGCATACAATATGAATGAAAGTGTCACTTCATATAATAACTAATATGCAAATGATTTGTTGAATAAAAATATAAAAAAAGCAAAGTCAAATAATTATGCCTGATATACATGTAGTCCTTGGAGTACACCAAATGGTATATATGATATCATATGTCCCGTATGGGCCCCAACTATGTCCCACATGGCATCGCTCCCTATGTCCATATGCAGTCACATCCTGTCACACTCTCTGACTAGTAATATAGTAAATAAAAAGTCTGGTTAGTTCATATACTGTAGCAACTTTATGCAAATGACCACAATAATAAAAGCGGAACTTAATAATCATGACCGATACAACTGTTGGTGCAACCGTTAAGGATTTTAAATCTCCAATGCTACGAGAGAGACGCTTGAGGATCTCTAAAGAATATTGAAAACTATATCATTTTACAGTTCTTCTAAAGAAATATCAAATGTTTTGTAGACTTTTAAGGAAACTAGTCTTTAATCTGTCTTAAGTGTCTCTGAAAGGAAATTCTAACCTTACATAAGGATATCTGAAAAAAATTAGAACTTTTTCTGAGGAACTTCTCAAAAAAACTTGAACATTTCTGAAGAAATCTCAAGAAAAACTGTGGACGAGCGGCCGGACGAAATCGTCATTACATAGGTTTGCATTATGCTTCGCATGCTCACCAACAAAATAGAATTAAAAGTTTAAAAGTTAAAACAAACTTTTTATATACTGAAATACAGAATAAATTAACATGCATTTTCATTGATGAATCACTTTCATTTTTAATTCTTCTTAAAAGGGAATGAACTATTGAGATATGATCAAAATAATACAAAAGAACATTTAATAACCTTTAATTTTCTTTAATTCCCTTGCGTTAAAACAATTCTCCCTTATAATACTCAATCCAGGCCAAACGTCTGTGATGTCACCTATCTGATCGTGTACGTTGAACAAACTTTATCCAATTGCAAAACAAGATGGGCCAAAATTAAGACAGAGTCCCGTCTCATAATCTCCTTGAATACATCAGCAATAAACACCAATACATACTACATGTACCATATAGTTAGTTAAAGTCATGCACTTCCTTGCTTTAGTTTAGGTCGCGTGGCAAAATATCTCAGATTTTAAAATTCTTATCTAGTAGTGATGCTTTGACTCACTGCATATTTCAGTTAATCCTCATGTGACGGCAGACTACCCCACAATGCCCGAACCAGGTTCATCTTCAACAACCTCAGCACATCCCAAACAGGCTCTTCCTCATATGGGACCAAGACTATGAAAAATGGGACCAAGTGATGAAAACTGGGACCAAGCGTATGAAAACTCCAAGCGTATGAAAACTGGGACCAAACGTATGAAAAATGGGACCAAGCGTGTGGAAAATGGAACCAAGCGTATGAAAAATGGGACCAAGCGTATGAAAAATGGGACCAAGCGTGTGAACAATGGAACCAAGCATATGAAAAATGGGACCAGGCGTATGAAAAATAGACCAAGCCATAAAAAATGGGACCAATTGTATGAAAAATTAAACCAAGCATATGAAAACTGGAACCAAGTGAATGAAAAATGGGACCAAGCGTATGAACACTGGGACCATGAGGGCATGAAAAATGGGACCAAGGGCATGAAAAATGGAACCAAGCATATGAAAAATGGGACCAAGTGAATAAAACATGGGACCAAGCGAATGAAAAATGGGACCAAGGGCATGAAAAATGGAACCAAGCATATGAAAAATGGGACCAAGTGAATAAAACATGGGACCAAGCGAATGAAAAATGGGACCAAGCGAATGAAAAATAAGACCAAGCGAATGAAAAATGGGACCAAGCGAATGAAAAATGGGACCAAGTGTATGAAAAGTATGCTTTTAAATACTCTTTATACATGTGGTTATACATGAAGGTAATACGTGCAAGTGCACATAGTTGCTCACAATTTTTCGAAAGGAAACTGCAGGTGATTGGTTGGATAACAAAGGCAAAATTTACCCAGCAGCTGATTTGTCAAAGTTTTGGAGTAACCATGTTTGGCTAAACTCGGTTTGAAAAGGTCTAATAATACTCAACTCTGTCGTCAATGATAGAAGCAACATCAACACAACTAATGAATGCTCTGTTTATTCATCATCTACTTCATATACAATCAAGACATCTTGATACAAAAAAAAAAAAAAAATGTGTATTGGGCCGGATTAAGCCTTGCTAGGGCCGGAACCAATGAATAATTTGGGGCCGGACAGTTGCAACTGCTCAACATCAATTTGGAGCAGAGCAACAGTTTCTGGAGTGTAGAGCGTTCTACGTCCTAACTTTGGCAACCTTTCCCAAAAATTGAACAAAATTTCCTGAAAATGAGGGAAATTTCACGTTTCCAAGTGTATTTCACACTGAATCAGATTTCTGGATTAGCAGCATTGTTTGATTAAAACGAGTTATCACGCATCAGAAAAATGATTTAAAAAAAGACAACAAATTGGAGGGCTGGTCAATGTCTGGGCAAATGGCCCTTTTGTTTCCGTTATAATTCACTACTGATTGTGTATGATCATTAGGTCCAAAGTCCCAAACTTCGGGACACGTACAATTAGAGAAGTTCTGAGATGCTATCCAGTGGTGAAGCCAACACTGGTTGTACAACATAGGAAGTGTACTATATGTCATTAACATTCAAACAAATTTCACACATAACACATATTACATAGGAAACAGCATTCTCGTTTGCTTGCTGGAAGAACTTCCACCGTGCACCACCCAAATGCACCCTGTATAGCACTGGTGTTATCATATCATTTGGTAGAAATGTTGCTCTGCAGAAATATTTTCTCAAGGAGCATATGGGTAGAAAATTTAGTACAGGAAAATACCATGAAGCTTGCTTATTCCCCCCCCCCCTGCCCCTTTTCTTTCTTACCACCATCGGCAGTTGATCTTACACTGTACACAGATTGTTTGTTCCAAATATTGAACTCTGTTCTTGATTACATTTTTGGGGTGTAAATGTTTCCTTCAAAATGATATATGCACTTGTCCATGACATGAATTAAATACTGTATTCAACATGAACACCCCTGCTTTAATAAGCACCCTTGCTTTAATAAGCACCCCTGCTTTAATAAGCACCCCTGTTCTAATAAGCACCCCTGCTTTAATAAGCACCCCTGCTCTAATAAGCACCCTGCTTTAATAAGCACCCCTGCTTTAATGAGCACCCACTAAACAATTTTTGACTGATAACATAATTTATTTGGTTAATTTGAAGACTTTAAAATAAGTTTTGGTACATTATTTGCTTATTTTCCATCTAACACTCATTTTTTGTTATGGTGTTTATTGTGGGGCTAGTATGGTACCTGTTCACACAATGAAGTTCTAATAGAACATTGTACACAGCCCGGGAGTGTGGGCGCTTATTACGTCAAATACGGTATGTAAAAAATGTGAGGCTGTGATGTCACTTCCTGTGTAATTTCTACACAAATCTGAATGAACTTGATTACCTTCTCAAAGGAGATATACAGTTTGATATAATCCTGATTTATAATGATAAAATTAAAAGTAACAAGTTTTCTGACCACGTGCCATACCAGTGAGTTGCCGTTTAGCCTCCCAGGTCATACAGTACCTCCCAAAGCAATCAACACATTTTGTGTAATTATCAAAAACTTTAAAATCAACATTAGTAAAGGCATTACTTAAAAACTTGTCCTGCAATTTTCAAGCAACAAATTAATCACATTGTCCCACAAGATTAACTTTGCATCATAACATTGAGGTATAAATAGTTTTATGCTCATATTTCATTTAACTTTTTTCCAACAGCAAAGACAAACAACACCAGCATTGATTACAGTTACTACATGTATTACAAAGGATTGCCATTATATTAAGATGTGTGTCACTAAAAATACCATGTAACACCAGTGGGAGTAGTTGTTATTTTGAAGGAGCCTGAAAACTGTATACAGTTTTGTGGTTTGGGAAACAAAGAAATATATCACTTTACTCTGATCGGCCCAGCTCCATTTGAGGGCAGGTTGAGATGTTACTGGTTTTGGGCAAAGCCATTTCAAAAGATAAAAGCTACTACTATGGGTGTCACCATTTTGAATTAAAAACATGCAGGAAATGATGTCATCAGCCCAGCTGGAATACTTTGCATTTCTTTATAATCTATCTCAAGTTTTCTAGCTGATGAAAACCCTTTTCCTTTCGTGGTGTTCAATTAAGGACATTTTTGTGTATACATGAAATTATCATTACATGATGTTAAAACGTTGTATCACACCATTTCAAAATAAAAACTGTACTTAAAAGTTATAAAGAAAAACATTATGTCCTTGTTGGGAATATTATGTCATCATTCACAAGATTTCACTTCAAAATTGAACAAAATGGCAGCCTCCATGTGTCAATTCAATCATGAATAACTTGAGATAGGAATAAGATTTTGACTTACTGTTTTTGGTAGCTGGTTTATATTTTCTATCCTTTTCTATATTTTCTATCCTCTATCATATAAAATGATGATTGTATCAGACTTTAGTCTCTTTCAATGGAACATTTCGGTAGTCTGTATGCCACTGGTAGGTACAGCATTAATCCATTTCCAAAAGTAGCACAGGTGCATTACATAATGTCATGTAATCATTTGATTTTTCACCATTTAGCTCCTTTTATTTTGGAATATTACATAATATGACTACAACACTTTCCCTTTGCTTTACCTCTAAATGCATTCAAGGATGCTTCTTATGGTTTTTTGTAAAAAAATAAAATAAAAGCCTACATTTAGAGCCAATTTGGTACAACAATCAGCTTGATATCATATTCTGTTCAGGAGATATAGATTTATAAAGGGATATTCCCAAAGTTTTTTTTTGTAATATTATATTTGAAAGAGCCTACTTTTAGAGCCAATTTGGTACAAAAATCAGGTTGATATCATATTCCGTTTAGGATTTTTAAAGATTTCCCAATTGCATTTTAAAGTTTTTGTACAGTATGATGAATTCGTGTTTGATAATGTCATAGAGGCAATTCCATTGCAACTGTTTATGTATTTCTTTAAAAGTTAATTGGTTGTTTAGAAACAATTTTCCAGAAGTTATTGAAATGGGGTATATTTGGCAATGTATATAGATACCTAACTTTCATCAATTTATTTTTCTAGCATGTTTCACTAATACAAAAGGATGATAGATTTTAATGAAATATATAAACTTTGTGGGAGAATGTGTTGCTGTAATGCTATACTGAGCCTTTTCCTGTTCCTTTATTGGCATTTTTTGTGAACCTTAAAATTTGAATATCTCCTAGTAGGAATAACATATCAACATCATTTTTGTACTAAATTGTTTCTAAAATTGTTCTTGTTCTTATGAAAGGTTACGAAAAAACATGGGATATTTCTTTAAAGTTATAAGACCTACAGTAGTTTTGCATAGTCTAGCCCCTTGTTCATGACTTTTTGCTGACTGTTGGTTGACGGCAGCCTTCTTCGTATTAAAAGCCTTCACTTTTGAGAATCATTGTGATACTAAGATTCACTTTTGTCTATCATAGGTGAAAACAATTCTCTACTTTAAGGATTGGAATAGGACGTTAATTCCTGAGGGAAGGTGAGGCAATAGGACGGTAACTCCCAAGAGAAAATAAGGGAGAAGCCCCATTTTAAGGTGGGATTAAAAAAAGTACAACATTTGAAACAAAATTCATGGTTTGCTTTGAATCGATTGGATTTTCAATGTGCATCTTAATAAAAACATTAGAGCTATGGGGTGGAGTGATTCAGCCAGAACTCCTTTCACAGCCAGCCTTAATACATCTTTACATCTGTTTACACCACTGTCAACTAACCCTAAGTTATTATTGCCAATAAAACTGTTCATGGTTGAGTTACAGGGACAATAACAGATATGGAACAAAAAGAAAACTAGTTACTATTATGACATCAGAAATTTGCATATTGAATATCTTGAATTATCCCCCGCTGGAACCCTTAAACTGATTTACACGAGATGAAATTGCTAACTTTCAGTGAATCTTAAAAGTAGTCAATCTTAAATTTACCCAATTGAGGCTTTGAAGGGCATTTTCTAAGCAAAAACAGATACATGTACAGTATATTAGAACAACCTTGTGTCTCATAGTCTAAAACTCCCAAAATTAATTATAATGTTCATTAAGTGGATTGGAATGGCTACAATCCGAGCAGTGTGACTAGTCTTAGTTCAGCAGTTTTGATTAAGTGGATTGAAATGGCTACAATCCAAGCAGTGTGGCTAGTCTTAATTCAGCAGTTTTGGATGCTCTTCTCTCTGCATTCAGCTTCCGCTCTAGCGTGTTCAAGCTGTCGGCAAGATTCTCATCTTTTCTGTCCATCCAATCAGAGTTTGATTCACCTCTTGCACTTTCTTGGAAAGATATGTTATCCTGTTGAAGAAAACACAAACAAATTATAGAACTGTGGATGAATAGTCGGTAGATTTTATTTGCATCAGAATTCTGAAGAGAACAGTCTATAAATTCCGTCAAAACAAAGTGTAGTTTGCGAGTTTTGGCTATTCAAGGTTTGAAGAATTCTTAATGTATGCAAAAGTTTGTCTGAGAGAGAGGACAACTCAAAATAAATAATCTATTTCTTTCATCTTAATTTTTTTAACGTATGGAAATTCATACATTATGTCACAAAATTTCAATAGAATTTGCATAATTTATTTTAACAAGGCTTTGAAATTCAAAAAGTTGTAAACTAGCGATTTTTAACCGATTTTGATGAAGACTTTTGCAGTTTTTATGGTTTATAGCCAGTTTTCGTGGTTTATAGCCAGTTTTCGTGGTTTATAGCCAGTTTTCGTGGTTTATAGCCAGTGGTGGTTTATAGCCAGTTTTCGTGGTTTATAGCCAGTTTTCGTGGTTTATAGCCAGTTTTCGTGGTTTATAGCCTATTTTCTTTCAAAATAGGCTATAACGTGTATCTTTAAGGCATTATACATTAATATGCAACTCCTTTCAAAAGTTTCAAATTAGCACTACCAAAATGAGAATAGGGATGTTGGGAGCACTTTAACCAAATGATTAAAGCTTGAAAGAAATTTAAAATTAATTTTGTGGCAGCATTTTGCACGTGTGTGCGTGGTTGGCGCCGATCGGGGATAATCGCTGGATACACACCCGTGAATCGGGGATTAAAACTACAATCCCCAGTTTGCATACAAAAACAGCTTCCCCGATTGACGCCATAAACACTTATGTGTGTGTGTGTGCATTTGTAAATACCTGAAAAAATGACCATTGTAAGGATTTGCCACAAAATGAACAATAATGAACTGGCACAATGATTTTCTTGCTTAATGATTTTCTTGTAGCAAAACTGAAGTACAAAGTTGTGATAACTTCTGAATAATATTTTTCTGATAAACAGTTGAGTTGCAGAGCATCGGATTTGCCTTTTGCATCAACCTTAGTAAAGTTAAATCCATTAGACCCATAGGATCAGTGCTTATCCCCCGTTTCTATGGCGCAACCAGATGACTGCATGTGGCTCCCTATGGACAGGACACCAGTCCATCACAGATTATTTCCCCAGCAGTGCTGGTACTCATTTTACAGCTGATTGGACTAAAGGAAATAGAGTAAAGTGTCTTGCTCAAGGACACAATGTAGCACTCGCGACAGGAATTAAACCCAGTACCTTTCACACATGAGCATAACTCCTTAACCACTGCACCTCGCCAACCTTACGGGTTGTTTAGTGAGCCCACAAAATCCTCGTAATGAATAGATACGTAATTTACTCTAGCAACTTCCGGTTTGGGAATGCACCTGAATTTAACCTCAATTGAAGCTCTCCGGAGTTTGATTTGTCACAATGCCGCTAATGATAACAATAATGCCCACGTATCAAGAACAGAAATGTACATGTATAAACATATGCAAATGAATATATACTATTTCACACATTCAAATTTTAAGTTGCTTTTACAGTGCACATACTGTAGAGTATAACGGAAGTATAACTTCTGGCATACTTGGTACAAGGATGTAACCATACTCTTATACAAAATTGTAGAAGCTATAATAATCTCAAATCTATCATTATGAAGGGGCATATTTTCATATCTGGCCAGATAAAAACTTCATGTACCATACTGCTTTATTTGATATACAAACAAAGCTTACAGCAGTTATATTAAATTTATGTCAAGTTACATTTGTCCAATTCTTTATCTTGCCAGATCTTGGATTTATATCGAGTTGGAATTAATTATCAAATTTCCCAAGGTCCAAAATCTTCCCACAAAAAATTTACAATTTGTATATATTTATATATATATATATTTATATATATATTTATATATATATTTATATATATATTTATATATAAATTTATATATATTTATTTATATATATATATATTTATATATATATTTATATATAAATTTATATATATATTTATATATATATTTATATATACAAGTGTATACATATATTTATATATGTATAAGTGTATATATATATATTATATATATATATATATATATAAAATATTTATATATATATATATATATATATATATATATATATATATATATATATATATATATATATATATATATATATATATATATATATATATATATATATATATACATACATATATACATATATATATATATATATATATATATATATATATATATTTATATATATATATATATATTTATATATATATATATATATGAAAATGACCTTCCCCTTCCCCACCCCTTCCTTTCCACAAATTCTTGATTTTCTCATGATTATAACCACCAGAATTGCAGATTTTTTGCAGCCCTGATAATAAGTATTCCTATTTTGGGGGTTAAATATTGGATACAAAAGTCCTAATACTTAGGCTAATATACCATTATTCACAATGATGCTCACCTGTGATTCAGGAGTCTTAATTTCCTTGGAAAATCCTTCAAGGACATCACTGGAGTCTTGCAAGATGTTGCTAAGATATTCTTCATATCTAACAATAAAAATTGAAAAGAACGGGAAAACTAGGATTTTGATTTCAATGTAGAGTTTGCTTTCAGTGAGTGATATTTAAGAAATGTTTATACCTATTCATGTAGCAGACAGACTAGGTAGTGGCATAGCAGTATATACTTTGAATATCTATCTCTGTTATCTCTATTAGTTCGGGAGTTAAGGCAAAAAAAAAAAAAAATGGTGTACCCAGATTTTGTTATCATTAGAAGTGGAATTTTGTGTAGAATAAAAATCTGCTTTGGGGAAAACGTTTGAGGGGTTTTTTGTCATTTTTTTCTTTCAAAAATTAATCTCAGTTTGCTCAGATTTTTGAATTAAATCTACTTACAAAAAAAAACAAAAAACAGGTGTACAAGAATATTTAAGTATGAACACAATATTTAAAGTTGTTATCATATCGGGCCATGTTATGATGCAAGCTGGGTAACCCCTACGCCCTCCCCTGCATTACCTACAAATTATACTTTTATTTTGATCCTATATGAATCTGAATATGATCATGACAAGATTATTCAATGTGTAATCTTATTTGTGATTATAAATACACAGCTAAACGTTATTCTATTTTTAGTACCACCCCTCCCCCACATCACCCTATATATATGTAGATATCAGTAGGAGATTCCCAGGGTATATGATTTATCTTGAAACCTGTCTGGCAAAAATGGCCAACTTTACCAATCTATTTTCTATTTCTATAGAACGTATTGCTCAAAACGAGCTTTGAATAGCAAACCATAGACCTCTTCAAACCGAGTTAAGCCGAACGTGATTTCTTCAGTACTTCGACCAATCAAATGCTGGGGGAACTTTTCCTTTGTTTCCCAACCTATCAGGTGCAGGTTTGAGGAATAAAATGTAAGCAGCAATACGCGCGCGTATTTCCTTCATGTATAACACACGTATGATACGTGTGCTTGAAAACATTTTTTCACACGTTGGTCCCATACCGTGCAGGAATTGTGCAGACAGATAGCCAAGATTCCTCCAGTATTTCATTGGTCAATAAGATTCCTCCAGTGTATGATTGGTCCATAATGGACATGTGAATCTTGGACATGTGACATTTTTAAAGTTAGTTATCTGGAAATTGCCGATTCAGATTCTAAAAGGTATATACTAATTCACTGGTTAAATTAGATTCTGCAGCATAATGGTATTCTTTGTAGAGGGACATTTATAATACAATTGTGCTCAGCAACTTTTAAAATTAGACAATTGATTTTCTTGATTTTTCCTTGCCAAAGATGTTCAATGGTTACACTAATCAAAGGTAAATGGTGCTGTATTTAATATGGACAAAAGGAATGTCAATTCAAAAATGTTTAAAATACCAAACTTATGAAAATAATATCTACACAAGACATTTTTTATAGTAATAAAATTTGTTGATAAAATTGTTAGAAGTTTGTAATCCCCTCTTCTCCCTGAGGTGCAGAGGCTCAGATTCATGCTCATATGGAAGATACCGAGTTTGACTCCCGCATTGAGCGCTGCATTGTGTCCTTGAGCAAGACCCTTTACTCTATTTGCTTCAGTCCACTCCGCTTAATATGGGTACCAACTTTGATGGGGACTTAACCTGCAATGGACTGGTGTCCCGTCCAGAGGGAGTCTTATTGTGCTCTCATCCGCTTGTGACATGGAAACTGGGGGTATAAGTACCCACCCTATGTGCCTAATGAATTGGATAGATTAACCTTAACTTGGCTACATTTCAAAACACAAAGTTATTATTTCTACCGACGCGTTTTTGGTAAATGCTTATTTCATAAGATGGGTACGCTTGACCATTGAAGTTATGCTCTAAAGAGCAAGTTTAGATGTCACCAATGTCAATCTCATTCAGCTTGTACAAGCAACTTTGGGAGGTTAGGAACGCCTGTGCTAACACGTACCAAAAAGAGCATTCAATTATGAGTTTAATAATATTTGAATTTCAAAAATTGCATTTGTAGTTTTCATGTTTTGAGTAATTAGTGTTTGGATATTTTTTAATATATTGAAAAATGTGATGTATTAAGAGGAAAACACCTCAAAAGGCTTGTTTGTCTTCATAATTCTTCCCTTCCTGTCAGACTTTGAAAATGTTCAAAAAAAATTCTCCAGCTTGAGGTTGGATATGGATATAGTAAAGAAAAATCTTCTGCAATAGAATTATCATCCCTTTTTCGCAGAGAAATGGCAGAGGGTTAAACAACAGTGGAATTACATAAGAGAGTAGAGACTAAGTCCCATTCATACATCACAAGAGTAACACAAAAAGTTGCCCATATTTGTACAAAAATCTTCAAAAAGCTGTAAAATGGCCAATTTTTACCAGATTTTGATAATTTCTTTTGCCATCTTCATGTTTTTTAGTTAAATCAATTTAGCTAATGTTGTCTCTACCTGTCCATACACCATTAAGGGTTTAGTTTAGTGGCTACAATGTTTATTTTGCATGAACATGTTTCACCACTAGACATTATTGATTTATTACTCATCTTCAAATAATTTTACTACAATATATATAGAAATCATTGTAAAATTTACATAAAATACAATATTCAAAATGGGTTATATAGAAGACCAACTTAGCTATTAACATGTGGTGTAACTAACAGAAAGAAGATAAGGACCAGAAATAAGTAGTCTTTTCTAGTCTTATCTTTAAAGAGTCAAGTTTGGTGGTAGCGTTACCATTAAACTTATCATTTATGGGTTAGGTTTGGTGGTTAAGAGATGTTCATCGTGTATGACAAGCTTGCCCACAGACTTGTCATTTAAGGGTTATTTGATGGCAGTGTTACCATTAAACTGATCATTTACGGGTTAGGTTTGGTGGTTAGAGATGATGTCCATTGTGTACGACAAGCTTGACCACTGGTCTTATCCGTTAAGGGTCAACTTTGGTGGTAGCATAACCATTAAACTGATCATTTACGGGATAGGTTGGTGGTTAGAAATGTAAATCAGGTACCACAAACTTGACCACTAGACTTATTTTTAAAGGGTCAGGTTTGGTGGTTAGAAATGTAAATCAGGTACCACAAACTTGACCACTAGACTTATCCTTAAAGGGTCAGGTTTGGTGGTCAAACAAACATGCTTGACCAATAAACTCATCCTTTCAATCCCCATCCCTTACTTCATAGTTTCTTCTCTTTCTCGTGCAATGAGAACCTCCAGTTTCTTAGCTGAGTGAGCTACACCCTCCTGTTCCAGTTCCGCTACTGGCCTCTGGTCCCTCAGCACCTCCTGCTTGGGAGCATTGGCGGCATCCTCAGCATCTTGAGCCGCTTCCTCAAGAAGTTCTGCCTCTCTGTGCTCCACAGCTGCTGAGTATGTGTGCTGCAGACTATACAAAATGAGAATAGAGACTATAAAAATATTGACAATTGTAAGTAATGCACAACTTACATATCTTACATACAACTATTAGCATGATCATTTTATTGGAAAGGACATCTATGTTTATGTCTTATTTAATACTAAGCTCCATAAAAAAATACACTCATGTCTCAGAAGCACAACATAAAAATATGTCTATGGTTGAAATTCTTGCTGCAGAATACAAAAAATGAGAATATAGACAACATATTTAGAATAAACCTTTTGAAACAATTATTTTATTTGAAGGAACAGATATTGTTTATGTCTTGCTCAATATTCGACTCTAAAACAATTAATCACCTATACACAGTAATGTTTAACAACACACTCCCCCGCCCCTTCCAAAAAAAAAAAAAAAGCTAAAATTTTCATTCTTCACCAATTGATCCCTTTATTCCTCTAAACTCCCCAATCTTGTACACAAATTTCAATCTTCGAATATCATTCAGGGTTTGGGGTTGCAAAAGCAAATTGATGTGCTAATATAAAATGTGTGCATGCTGATGTGAGCCAATGGCCTCATATTTCATAACTTTCACAACATTTTTGTTGTCTATATAGCTACATCTATCTAGCTATACACCTATCTAGCTGTACACCTATCTAGCTACTTCCATCTACTGTAGCTACATGTACTTTCCCTCATGGTTAGACTTTGCATCTGTTTTTGTTTTGTAAGGTGCTAACAAAACAAAATAATTAAAAAAGATAAATTTGTGAAAAGCCCTCTTTCTAAAAAGTTCCTGAAAATCACACCCGTGTTTTGGACACCCTTGGTAGAGTAAGGGATAAATGAGCCTATACAAGCTTACATTAGGGATAAAATTGAGACTGCTGGTAAAAATGCTCAGGAAGTGAGAGTTACGGGAAAGATACCACCACAGACCTAAAACAGATACATAAATTATACCTGTCTGGATGACTGACATGTTCATCTAGTGTGACATGTGCACAATGCATCCACTCTGCAGGAACTTGGAACTGCTCAAAGTCAGAATGGAAGTAGTAGATCTCCTGTTCTGATAAAGGATTATCATCTAGAATTAAGACAAGCAGATAAAATGAAAATTATGACCTAAGCAACATAAACTTTTCAAATAGGAATCAGTCAGTTTGTTTGTTTGATGAGGGCTTAATGACACCACGACAACCATGGTCAAATTGTGCCTGACAGGTTAGATCATTCTAGAGGTAGGAAGGAAGAAAACAGGGGGAGATTGAGAGAAATACAAGAACTGAAAGTCAGAAAGCTGTAAGTGCCTGTCTGCTTTTCACAATGTCAATAAGAGAGAAGGTACATGGGTGAATACAAAAGCAAAGTAGAGAGAGGAGAGGAGAAAGGAAGGGGGTAGGAGAGGGGGACTAAATATGGTTGTAGAGGGAAGCATGATAAAGGAAGGAGATAATTTTATCCGGAGGGTTTTTCTGGAAGAACTCAGCAATTTGAGTGGTGGGGAGCGAGGGAAACTCTGGGAGGTTGTGCAGGGGGCAAGCAAGGAGAACGTGATGGACTGTGAGGGTGCAACGGCAATTGTTGTAGAGGGGTTGGGAGGAGCCAATGAGGAGGTGGAAGCCAATGAGGAGGTGGGATTAAGTGAGGTGGGAGTGACCTATTCTGAGGCGGGTAATGTGGACGTTTTCGACATGGGAGAGATTGTGGATGGTGGGTTTGATCAGAATGGTGGGCTGGATGACATGAAGTTAGTCAACAATTTGTGAGTCCCATGAGGTTTGCCAGCGGTCACGGACAAGGGAAGCGATAAGCGCTTTGATGTCACAAAGGGTTTTGGAAAGGGGGTGGAAGCTGAGGGCAAGCTTAGCAGCTGCATCAGCTGTGTCATTGCTGGGGATGCCAACATGGCTGGGTATCCAGAAGAAAAGAACACTTTTTCTGCAGAGAGGAGGGAGGGGGGCATAAGGAGTTTACAGAGGAGGTGGGACGTGGGGTTATCCCATTTAAGATTGAGAAAAGAAGTAAGGACAGACTTTGAGTCTGAGAAGATGGCAAAGTGGCTGAGCAGGGAGAACTCAATAAAGTTAAGGGCAAGTAGGATGACCTTGGCCTTGGCTGAAAAGATGGACGAGTAGTTAGGAAGCCTGCTGATGAAGGTGATGTCTTGGATGGCGGTGGCAGCAGCTGTCTTGTCTTGTTGCCTTCCTTCAAGCCATCAGTATAGATGGAGATGTAGTTTGAGAATTGGTCTTTGATTTGGTTGTGGAGGTTGATGAAGAGGTTGGGGTGGATTTGGGTTTTTTGATGAGTAGAGAGGCCCAGGTGACTAGAAGGAAGGGGGTGGCACAGGGAGGAAAAATGGGCCAGGAGAAGGTGCCAAGAGTTGTTAATAGATTTAAAAGTAAATCAGCTAATGTCAGTCTACATTTCATATACCTTTCATGTAAATTTTGAAACTTACTTCAGTTAAAGCCTTGCTTCGAAACATTGTTGTAACTGTTAAAAACATAAACAATGCTCTTTGACAACTAAATATTCCAAGAAAACATTTTAGAAAAACGTTTCCCTAAAGTATTCAAGAATTAGAACTTTGTTTCCCTTTCTTGCAATCATGAACATACCTGTGTCCTTCTTTATCAATCCAACCATATACGTCACACACGTCTCAGCCAATGAGGTCCATGGCACAAGGTCTGCAGTTGGTAGACATCCATCGACACTGAAATTAGCCCTACAGGTGGATTCAAAATGACGTTTGCATTTCGCCAGGAGCCATTTTACTCTGTAAGATGAGAAAAAAAGTTACAAATCAGAATCAGACCTGGTAGAAACTAGAGCAGCTAACCCCAAATGTCTACGGGCATATACATGTAGAGTGAACACTTCACCCTTAAGGCTACCAAGCTGCACCATCTTATTTTATGTCAATTTCAACATGGTTTGACCATGGCATCACCAGTCCGGTCCATGCACCCGAATGGGAGATCTCCCAATGGGAGATCTCTTGTCATGCCAATGCATCTTTCCAAATTCAAATCGCTCTAAAGAAATGCATAATGGCTAAATAGGTTTATAGGCCAAAGGTAGAAAAAATGCATGCAAAAATTCAAATTTTATTGGTGTAACAAAACGATAAAATTATTTTCTCCATTTTCACCAGCACAAGTTTGACTTTCATCCGATAGAGCGTGTTACCAGACTGACCACTAGACAGGAGTATCCTATACTACATACATGCTACAATATGTTGATTATCGCTATATGCCATTTTCACTTGTAAAATGCATATTAAAGCAAAAATTGGAAAATTTAAATAGATGAGATTTTAAGTGAATATTTGCAGCATATCTTAACTTTTATGCTTCCTTTCCTTAGCTCGTTTTAGGGGATAAATGCTAGCTGAGAACAAAGTTGACAAGTTTTCCAAAATTAATAATCATAACATAGATATCGTGATATGGTGCTATACTGTATCACAATATTTTGTACAAGATAACCCATACCATGACAGCCCTTTGTGTGAGGGATTAACACTATCATATGAAGCCAACTGAACCCTGTCAAAAAACCAGTCATTAAGAATTTTTGGCCCTTAGACCCCTCCAACCCGACACCCTTGATTTTCTCAAAATCAGGGTGATCCACACCATTCAACCCAGAGACTCATCACAATTCATTGACTAGCAACCAGCTATTGTTACACCACACAACACAGGGGTAATCTATACCTTCTTAACTGACAGCATCTTCATAGTTTATTCACAGTTCACTTGTTAGCAACCAGCTACTGTTACACTGTACACAATAGGTCATTCATCTGGGGCTCAAGTCACATAACTGCTGTTCAGTTATGCAAATAAGATTAGTCCTCCTTGGCTGAGCCTAAGTTTAAATATACAATATATGCTTGGAGGACTTTGTGCAAAACCCATGAATGATTGATGGACCATTCCTCCTAAAGATGGTTATTTCCTCATGTTATACAGGATCAACGATTGGAAAACCCTAAACCCTTATCTAATCCTTTTTACAGGAATGAATTCTCTTGCTGATACTTGACCCTGCAGAACATGTGGCTGGCTCTAGTGCCATGTATTACCATGGTTATACAAGGATAAGTGACAAGGTTACTTTTGCAGCTACAGGGTAATGTTGAAATTCTAGGGCTATTTCTGGTCTAGTTTCTACAAAGCTACTAGATGCATCTTTAATTAAAACTTTAATTAAAACTCAATCAAATATTCACTTGAAGTAATATCTTTCCTTAGGAGGAATGGTCCGTCAACCATTCACAGTTAATGCCCTCAATCATGAAGCAATATTTCCTTAGGAGAAATGGTCTGTCAATTATTCACAGTTAATGCACATTATTACCTCAGGCATTATGATACACAGCTATTTTTATCACCAGTTGGAAAACAAATTTCTCCCACTAAGACACTTAACACGGATGAGTGATTTCAATTACAAAGTGCCTTGATTATTCAGCTCTGGCTTTGTGTAACCTTACACACACAAATAGCCTTGGGTTACTTGGTTGTGGTGTGCATGGGAATGGCATCATTGTTTTGAGTGGAAGCACAATATACTGAACAGGAAGTCGGGTTGGTAATTGCCATACCTGAGTTTTCAGGATTGACTCAGGTGTCAGGTGCAGGTAGGCTTAAAGAGAAACTTTTGGGCATAATCATTAATCACCTGGGATTTTGCACAATTTAAAATATGCACAACTTTTATGATTGTTTATGGGCCATTCCGCCAGTCCGTCACCTTATTCACAGAGTCCAGGGGCTGCTAGGGCTATTCCCCAGTCTGTCACGTACAGTAATTCACAGACTGCAGAATGGCCCTAGCAGATCCCTGGGAGACCCCAGGGGTTGCAAGGGCAATTCCGCAGTCTGTCGCATAATTCACAGACTGTAGAATGGCCTGTATAATGTATAGAAATGCTTTGGTTTTTAATTGTCTTTTTGAAGAGCAGCAAATTCTGTCAGTAAAGTGTTTTTATCGTAACTTCTACAAAAAGTTACTTAGAATAGATATTGCTGCCAGTTTTAATTGATAAATTTAGGACAGGAATTTAAAGAATTGTAATAAATTTTGCGTAGATCACAACGCCAAAAATTTCAAATTTGATCAGCTGTTAACTTAATTAGAAGCTAATTATAATTTTGATATGGACTCTTTGCTATCTTCATTGAATTTAAATAATTGTAAAATAAGAAATGTAGCAAACTCTTCCCAAGCTATGATATTTGACCAGGGAGGGCAAGTCCCTGAT
Source organism: Chiridota heheva (assembly GCA_020152595.1). Taxonomy (NCBI): domain Eukaryota; kingdom Metazoa; phylum Echinodermata; class Holothuroidea; order Apodida; family Chiridotidae; genus Chiridota; species Chiridota heheva. Next base: position 153,793 of record JAIGNY010003561.1, read on the forward strand.
TTGACCATAGACCTCCAAGCTATTTGGCATAACTTGTCCTTCTCCTTAAAAATTTGTGCGAGCAAATCATAGCCGCAAACTTAATGTAGCAAATAATAAGACCTCTTATCTTAATTAAAGTAACCACTCAACCATGCAATAAGGACTTCATCCATTGCTAATATGATACTTAACACCAACTTCCACAACAACCCAGGACCAAATGAAGAACTAGTTAGAAAACAAAAAGGAAAAGTCTGGCCCGACCTGCTTATATATCAGGTTGGGTCTGACTGTTTGAAACTTTAAGAAGCATAAAAACTAATGGGTGCAATGACCCACACCCTTGGCCATTCTTTGCATCGGATTTATTTTTGAGAGCGAATTTATACCTTCTTACAACTAATATTTTGGAAATCAAAAACAGCTTTACGGCTGTAACACAACGAACGAGATGTGGGTGGCGAGCGATTTTTTAAATAATCATACAGGAAACAAATATTATAAAATACTTTGAATCTTTGCTTACACACAATGAAGTTTACAATTGAGGCTTTCTGATGATACTGGAAAATTTGTTAGAAATGCTTTTTTGTTCAAACACTGAAGAAATTCGCTTTTGTGGGGCGCAATTTTCTGTCGGGATGCGAATTTTGCTTTAATGTGCGTAGAAAGGCACTTTCAATCAATTTATCATCTGAATAGCCATGCGATGACGATACTGCTCTGAAAATAAGAGGTCAAAATGTTTCATTTCATTTGTTTTATTCAATTTTGTTAAAAAAATCGCTCACCGCATCATGTTCTGTGTGTAACGGCCATTAGTTGTTCTGGACGTATCACCTTCAAGTCGCAATCGAGCGCGAGTAAACAAACCAACCAGCTTGAGTGCACAGCAAAATATGCACTGGTTTGCAAGAATTATCCCACGTCATTTAGAAATACGCACATTGTACATGGCAAAAGGTTACAAAATCTGCCTGAAATTTCACTTTCTGTGTTAGAACGACAAAAGTTTTTCCCGATGCCTTAATATCACCTAGAATACTCAAAAGTTACATAATATATTGAGAAAAGAAAAAATCGAAGTGACAGAATTTTAAATAAAAGACTTTAAAAACTTGTTATCATTACAGTCAAAAGGGAAAATTGTTTCTTTACTCGCAACTCAAAATGGTGGACAGAACTGTGAACTGGTGTATGTGAGCTTACTTCAAAATCACATTTTCTTAGAAGTATTCCAAGCTCATTGCAAGCTTAATTGCTGCAATCTCATTATAATTAGCCTCTCTAAGTTGAATGATTGACAGCTTTTTAAACCAATCACAGCATGAATTTGCCTGGGAACAAAATCTGCGTAACTAAGTGGGGCAAACATCCTATGCGGTACTGGTACAGTACAGCTAACTAGTGGCGCACGCTTATGCAGTTAAAGCGATATACTGCACAAAACAAACTCCTGCACACACTGTGGCGGCAAAATGGTGAACAAAAATTGCGCTTACGGGCTTTGTAAATCTGATTGTTGTTACCCAGAACAGTTAGCAATCTGAATTTTGTTTATCCCTCAGTGTTAAAAACTTTAAAGATCCGGAGAGGAGCCATACAGTGATCAAAGTGTGCAGCAGGCGACATGAACATCCAAATGTCAATGCATTGGTCATGTATGATTGTGGATTTGAGGTTTGTTTTTCCCACCTAGTGACCTTGTTGGTATGGTGGGTGTGGCTAAACTCAGAGCCGTCAATTGCTGCAAGCTCATCACGAGTCATATCTGTTAGGATATGAACCCTTAAGTCACATGGTGATGGTACAAGGACATTTTTGAAAATAGAATCAACATTTTCAGGTCATTTTTCAGGGGTTTTTGGCATCATCCTACACCTATTTCCTTCAGAACATAAGTACTTCCAAATAATATTGATCGGTTTTGGAAAGAAAAAAAAATGATTAGAGTAAATAAATAATATCTCTCAAATGTTAGATTTGCATTATTAAAGAGCGCCACTTGATTTCTGAGTAATCTTTTATCTGATATTTGTTCAGCATTAGTCAAAGTATCAGGCACTGTATCATTAAGTCAATATGACCTACATTTTTTACCCCTCAATGTAAACCTAAATTTGTATCCTTCATTGTTCATTCAGGTCAAAACTTGTTTGTGTTATTATGGCATAAAATTTCAATGCGTTCAAATAAATAAATAAAATGTTTTTAAACACATTCAAACTTATTACAACTAACCTTGTGAGCTGTATAATAGCTCTAATTTCAGTAAACTTATAGAATGGTTATATTTACATCCGTGATTATTTTCAGCTGTGTTTTGTAACAAAAGTTCCATTTTTGTAATGTGATGTTATATTTTTTGCTGTGTCACTTAATGCACCAGGGATTATTAACAAATGATTGTATAATAATATTCAGCTTTCAAAGCATTAAAAAATAATATCATAAAATGTTGCAATGTTTGTGCAATAAGTAATAACTTCAATGAAATATTGTTGTATTGCTAGTGACGATGTAATAGTAATAAATATGTTTACTGCAATATTGACTCAGTAGACCCATTGAAAGAACTTGCTATACTTCTTAAGTATTCTTATTGATTCTTTTTCAGTACCTAGGAGCTTAATTACAATCATCATTATAAAAAAAAATGATGCAATTTTTGCACAATACACCAACACTTAAATGAAATCATTTTTTATTCGACGCTATAGCGATGATTTTTTAAAACGTGTTATGAGAAGTACTTCTGCTCAGTGGGTTAATTTCAGCTAGTTAGGAATACTTTGCACGCATTATTTATCCAGAAGGTGCTCTAGATCTCATTTTGGTAAAAGGTTGTAGGATTTTTGACAACATTGCTTTCAAAGAGCTACTGGATAAACAAAATTACACTCTAAATATTTTGATTTGTCTTATAAGTTTTAATACAATTTAAAATTCATAAACGTGAGATAGGATGAAGCTGCATGCTAACAAGAGGCAAGAGATCTAATCCAAGAAGATTTCCTATGCAAACTGTCCATTTAAAGAGCTCATCAATCCAAGGATCACAACACACTCACAACTATTTTCACTAAGAACTTTAATGCTATCCAAAACTTTCAATAATTTAGATTATTCCCCCAAACACTCACAAACTAATTCTAAACATTTTGCCACCAAACGCTATTGATATGCAAATGACATTAAAACTTAGCATTTATTGTTGTTTGATGAAGGCTTAACGGCACCACGACAGCGAGGGTCAAATTGTGCCTGAGAGGTTAGATCATTCCAGAGGTAGGAAGAAAAGAAAATAGGAGTCTGAGAGAAGTAGGGGGAATAATAGCCAGGGAGCTGGGATCGAGAGGGGAAGTGGTGCAAAAAAAAAGAAACAAAGGCAACAGTAGGTAGAGGGAAGTGGGAGAGGAAGGAGACAATTTTATCTGGAGGGTTTTACTAGAGCTCGGCTATGGAGTTGTGAGGGGTGAGGGAAGCTCTGGGAAGGTTGTACATGGGGCAGGCAAGAAGGACGTGGTGGACTGTGAGGGTGCAATGGCAATTGTTACAGAGGAGGTTGGTGGTAGCCATTAAGGTGGGAGTGAGTGAGGTGGGTGTAACCTATTCTAAGGTGAGTAATGTGGACGTTGTCCATACGGGAGAGATTGTGGATGATGGGTTTGGTCGGAATAGTGGGCTGGTTGTTGTGGAGTTTGTTGTCAATTAGGGATGAGGTTTGCCAGCGGTCACAAACAAGGCAAGCAATAAGCGGTTTGATGTCAGCAAGAGTTTTGGGAAAGGGGTAGTTGGGAGGTTGAAGGGCAAGCTTAGTGGCTGAATCCGCTCTGTCATTGTCAGGGATGCCAGCATGGCTAAGTTCCCAGAAGAAAAAAATATTTGTCCTGCAGAGAGAGGGGGGGGAGAGGAAGGATATGGGACTTGGGGTTATCCCACCTAAGACTGAGTAAAGAAGTAAGGACAGACTTTGAGTCTAAGACAATGGCAAAGTAGCTGAGCGGGGAGTACTCAATATAGTAGAGGTCGGGTAGGATGGCCTTGGCCTTGGCCGAGAAGATGAACGAGTAGTTGAGAAGCCTGCTACTGAGGGTAATGTTTGGATAACAGCAGCAGCAGCTGTCATGTCACCTTCATTATAGATGAAGGTGCAGTTTGGGAGTTGGTCTTTCATTTGGTTGTGTGGGTTAATGAAAAGGTTGGGGTGCTTTGGGTTTTGTGATGAGTGGAGAGGCCCAGGTGGATAGAAGGGAGGGGGTGGCTCAGGGAGGAAAAGTGGGCTAGGAGAAGGTGTCAAGAGTGACAGGGTTGATGCCGAGATAGTTGAGGTCAGGTTTGATGCGTAAGCTGAAGGGAGGGGCTAAGGTTTTTGTCCTATCAAAGAGGGTGGAAAAATTGGGGTATCTAATGAGGTTGTATACATGGTTTTGGGTGTTGGTGAAGGGTGTTGATGTGGTTGAGATAAGAGTTGTGAGCAGCACAGTAGACAATGTTGCCATAGTCGAGCTTGGCACGAATGGTGAGTCTAAAGATTTTGAGAGCATGGGTGTTCACACCCAAGTGGCATTGGAGAGGGGCAGAAAATTTGAGGGAGCTGTTGCATTTGTTTCAGGTTGGTGATGTGATGCTTGTGAGAGGTTGGGATCCAGAGTTAAACACAGGAACTTAGTGTGGTCAACTTTAGGGATGCGATTGCCATTGAGCACGAGGTTCAGGTTGGGGTGGAGGTTGTTGAAATGACATAAATGCATGCAGACTGTCTTGTCTTTGGAAAATTAAAACCGTTATTGTTGCACCAATCTTGCAGCCGGTTGAGGCTAAGTTGGAGCCTATTTTTAATGAGAGAAAAGCTAGGGGAGGAGTAGAAAATAATGAAATCGTCCAAGGAGAGCTAGGGCATGTTTGATGTTGGGGTCAAGGTTGTCCCAATGTTGTTAATGCTCAGGTTGAAGAGAGTAGGGGAAAGGATGCTGCCTTGGGGATGCCCTCTTCTTGGGGGTAGGGGTTGGAGAAGGTGTGACCAATACGAACTTGAAACTGCCTGGATGAATGGAAGTTTTGAATAAAGATGGACAGGTGGCCTCGGAGGCTGATGGTGTGAAGCTTGCAGTTAATGCCATATTTCCAAGTAGAGTCAAAAGCTTTCTCGAGGTCAAAAAGATGGCAATGAGGTGTTCCTTTTTGCAAAGAATTCTCGGATAGTGGTGTCGAGCGTGATTAATTGGTCCAGGGTATTACGATGTTTCCTGAAGCCGCTTTGGTGAGGGGAAGAAGATTCTGTTGGTCTCAAAGAACCAGTTTAGTTTCTGGTTATTGATCCTTTCAATAATTTTACAGAGACAGCAAGTGAGGGCAATGGGGCGGTAGCTGGAGGGGTCGGTAATGTTCTTCCCTGGGTTGGGGATGGGTGATGATAGCTGTCCTCCAGATAGGGGAAAGGAGTGTGAGGACCCAAATGTTGTTGAGGATGGTGAGTTGGATAGCAGTGGCCTTCTTGGGGAAGTGTTTCAGGAACATGGTAGGGGATGTTATCTAGGCCCTTGGAGGTTCAGCCAGCATTGTGAATGGCTTGCTTTAATTCAGATAGGGTGAGGGTGTTGTAGCTCTCGAGGGGTGTTGTACATGTACAGTAGCTCTCGGTGTTGTCGGAGGGAAAGGTAATACTCCAGGTTTCGTCACAAGCATTTTGGCTTTGAAAGCATTGGGGTATTTGGCTGAGGACGAAATGTTGCTGAAAGAAGCGGCAATGCAGTTAGCAATATCCTTTTCCCTGATGGGAAAATTACCATTCCAGGAGAGATGGGAGACTTTCCCATCCTGTCGTGTAAGCTCTAACCATACTCCAAATCTTGATTTGGCACGGCTGATGCGAAAGAGGTTGAGGTTGTGGGTGGTCAGGTTTGTTTTGAAGTTCCTGAGGGCTTTTTTCCTGTTCTTTATGGCGATTTTGCAGTCATCATTGAACCAGGGGTGGTGGGTGTTTAGGGGGTATCATTAAACCAGGGTTCAATACAAATTCTGTTGGTCTCAAAGTTAGGGGGTGTAGAAGTTTTCTGAACGGAGCAGGTGGCAATGTTGATAAGGATGTTACTGAAGTTTGACATGGGATATTCACCCTCATGGAGATGGGGGAGGAGGTGAGAGTTGCAGAGGGTTTGGAAAAGGGGCCAGTTGGCTTTCTTACAGTTCCATTTGGGGCTGTGGTCTGTGGGGTTTGAAGGTTGGAGTGAATAAGGAGAGGGTAATGGTCACAACCACAGAGGTTACCAGTGTCCTTCCAGCTAAAATCAAGGAGGAGATTGGGAGAAGAGAAAAACAGGTTAATACAAGTAAGGGAGCCTGTGGCAGGGTGAAGGTAGGTCAAGAAGTGTTGTGTAAGGAGAGGCTGTGCTGACAAAAGTGTTTTCAATGAGCTTGCCTCTGGGGTGGTGGTATTGGAGCCCCACAGGGGGTTGTGGGTGTTGAAGTCACCAAGAAGGATGAAAGGGGAGAGGAGATGAGAGATGAGGTTGTTAAGGCTGATCAATGGCATTGGGGGAGGGGGAGATAGATATTGCAAAGAGTGACGGTTTTGTGGAAGGAGATAGAGACACAGATAGCCCGAAGGTCGGTGTTCACATGATTAGAGCTGTGTGGTATACCATGTCTAACAAGAATGTAGACATTTCCACAGGCCCTGTCGGTGTCCTCTTGATGTTTATGAGAAATTATTAAGAAATTTGTCAAGACAAATTATTGAGGGAATAATGGTCAGTGATTTTAAGGTTTCTTGTAGGCAGAAGACGACCGGGTTGAAGGTGGTGGCCAGAAGGTGAATTTCTTCGAATTGGCCTAATTAAAGGCTCCTGATGTTCCATTGTATAATGTTGTGTGTTATTGTAATTGTTTCTGTTAAATGCTATAAGGAGGTGAGGTGTTATCTGGAGGAAGATCTGCTGTGTCTGGGTTTGCTTGCTTTTTCTTTGGATCTGTCTATTTCTTTGGGAGCGGTTGTTTTTGAAAGTTGGATGAGAAGTATGTTCGGTGGATTCAGTAATCGAACAATCCATGTTTTCTTCAATGTCAGACATGTGGGTTTGGATGATGGGCTGTTTGTTGGTTTGTTGGCCAAGTTGGCTTTGGTTTGATGCCATTATTGGGGGAGGGAATGGCAGGGGTCTTAAAAAGGAAGGAAGGTTGGGGAGAGAGGTGGTGGAGTTGGTTTGTGTAATGGGTGTGGTTGGGTTGTTAGCAAAGGTGATGGGCTTGGGACTCTGTGGGAAGAGCCAGGTGAGGTCAATTTGGGCATATGAGTCAGTTTTAGTTGTCTTAAGAGGAGGGGGGGGGCGGTATTGATATTTAGGACACTGCTAGAGTAGGAAGGTTTGGTGTGGAGGGAAGCGAGGACTTGCTTCCTGGCCTCTAGGTAAGTGGTGTTGGGATTAAGGGTTTTCAGTTTTGTTATCTGTTTTTCCTTTTGAGAAGGAGGGATGGTTGGCTGGGTGAGTATACTGTCACAATTAATGCAATGTGGGATAGTCCTGGGCTCCACAGTTGTCACAGCACACTTGGCTGCAGCAGGAGTTTTTAGCATGGCCATATACCTCTGGCACTTATGACAATGGAGAGGGTTGGAAAATGTAGGGGGTGACTGGGATTTTCAGATAGCTGGTGGGTGGGGAGAGTTGTGTGTGGCAAAAGTAAGGAAGATGGTGTTTGTGGGTGTTTCAGCATCGTTTCTCTTGAGGACGAGACGACGGGCCTCGGTGACATGTTGGCTGGCAAGTTCCTCAACGAGGTCTTCATTGGTCAGGTAGGCAAGGTCTCTGGTTCTGATGACGCATTTGCTGGAGTTCAGGGAACAGTGGGGAGTGACTGTTACATTGATACCAGTATTCGCTAGAGTTTTGGTGATGAGGAGGGTGGTGGCTTGAGTGTCCCTAGTGTAGTGCACCAGTAAATCGTTGGACCTGAAGGTAGAAACCTTGGGGAGGGTACCGACAAGGCCGTGGAGCACCTTGTTTATGAGGAAGGGGAAACTCTTTTGAAACTGTCTGGTTTGTTGGTGGCTAAAATTTTGGGGACTGAGAGTGAGGAATGGTCAATGAAGGTAGCAGGTAGTTCATGGGGAGGGAAGAGGGAGAGTCAAGGTCAAGGCAGAAGCGTTTGGTAATGTTGGAAAAAAATACCAAGGGCCGAGAGACCCAAGACAACTAGAAAAAAAGTCATGGAACTACTATACGAGAACCACTGCATAGGTACCGAAAGGGCGTGAAGGCATGGTCTTAACAGGAGGAAAAAAAAAAAAAAAAACCATCTTACCGAAAGCAGACACCCATACACGAAGAGAAAATTAAGGAATAGGAAGGTGCAAAAGTTTATTGACTCAGTGGAAACATGAAGAAAGGGTCTTGCATATTTGACTGCCTAAATCCACTAACATTATCATACATGGTCTTAAAAAAGTTTGAGAATTGTTTTTTCTTTACTAAACACAAGAACAGATGGTAGGCATTCTTGCATCTATCTGCTTTGCTAGTGAGAAATTGTAATAATTTGTATTAAACAGAGGATCAGCAGACTTATGTCACAAGCAAAAATATGCCGTTTTATACACCGAATGCAACGCGTCAAGCCATTTTTCAGAAAATTTGACAGGAAACCAATATTAGAAAAATGTTTTGACTTTTTACTTACACACAATTCAAGTATTAAATTGGGGCTTTCTAACGAGACTGGAAAATGTGCTAGAAATGCTGTTTTGTTCAAATTCCAGAGAAATTCACTTTAGTGGGGCAGGCTTTTCTGTTGCGATGCGAATTTTGCGTTAATGAGTGTAGAAACAACCCTTAAATCATTTTTTATGTATCATATGCAAAGCCATATGATGACAATCCATCTATGAAAACAAGAGGTTAAAATGTTTCTTTATTTTTGTTTTATTCAATTTTTCTTTAAAAATAGTTCGCCGCGTCGCGTTAGGTGTGTAACGGCCTTTCAGAGTCATTCTCTTCCAACTGACTCCTATAATGCCCTTCTGACTCTTATAACACCCTTCATTATACTCAAAATAAATAAACAACTCCATATATCTGTACTCATATCAATATAGAGGGTTAAAGTTCAAAGAAAAACTAATTGTATTACTAACGAGGTGACTCTCATGTGCTTAATATGAAAACAGACCAAAGGGTGATGCCATATATTTGAAGTACAAAGATAATAAGATCATCAACTTATTCTTGAAATCCTAATTTAATTTGAATACCCTCAGCCTTTGGAACCTAATGATAATTATCTTTTCTTGTAAATAACAATATGTTTTAAATTAAACCCTTCAATCTTTTCTAAAGACAGAATTAAGATAAACAAGGTTCAATATCTTACTCTGCTTTACCATTTGAAAAATATTTGAAGTATATTTAGTTTAAATTTGCAATAATGAGTTCAAAAATCAGTCTTCAGGGTAAAGATCTCTGTTGATTATCTCCTATTGATTATCTCCTAATGATTATCCCCTATTGATTACCACCTAATTACAAGTAAATAAAGATATAAAGATGAAAAGTGGACCCTCTACCACTGCGGCAGTTCTAGCATGAATATCAAAGAGCTAAAGAGAAAGGTGTTTCGTTGCAATTTCAGATTTTGATAATTTTACAAGATTTTGCACTTTTGATAATAAGTCAAAATTGCAGCTAAAGATTTCTTTTCATTATTCCTTACATGCTTGCATCCTTATGGGGTAAGACCGTTCATATGATCTTAATTTTTTTGTAAGAAGTTGTTCTTTCCTCACAATTTTTGTCCGTACTACAAATCATTCTCTGAATGCAGCTCTTAATCATTTGTTCCATCAAAATTGTTTGAAAAAGTTTTCTACGGGCACAAGTGAAATGGATCACAATCAATGATACATGGTACATGACTACAAACAAGCTTGTGTGATTAACCTGGAATGATTCACTGACATAGGCGTCATATTTACATATCATAGTGTATAAATACCACAAAACAAACACAAATTGATTGTTTAATCTTTTATGACAAACTTGTTATTGTTATATTTAAAGAAATGAATAACAATGTTTATTGTTTTTTTTCAACAACATGCATTGATAGACATTGTACTTCATTGTATTAAAGCAATCCATTATTTACTTTTTGTTGAGTAATAAATAATGCCTGGGGATTAGGGAACAACCACATCAATTCATTTTGCATACAAATTTGATGTGGAATTTAGAAAAACAATTGAGTCAGTAGCCAATTTACTACTTCATGTCTGTATTAGGAAGTATTTGCAATAAAAGGTATTTATTGACAAATGTTACATAAAAAGTCCCCTCTCTATCCAAACTTAAAAGTGATGATTACACAATTAAAGACTGGTTATTTACTCAAATGAGTTCATTTCAATTTAATGAGTGTGATGGTGAGTGTGTATGATTTTCAGTAGGCTGTATGCAAAATGTATCCATCTATCTGCTTGAAAACATTATTTTAAAGGAAAGGTATCATCCCATAAATACATTCAGAAGTGAAAGCCGCCGTGCTGGTAACCTCACTTCCGGTTGTTAATTTTCCTTATTAATTGCAAGAAATCTGCAATGTTATTAATCACACATTTGCCGGACCGAACATGGGGGCACACACACATGAGTTGTCGATATTAAACATCGCAGATTTCTGGCAGTCAATACGTTAAATTGAAAACAGGAAGTGACGTTACCAGCACGACAGGCTTCACTTCTAAATTTATTTATGGGAAGATACCTTCCCTTTAAGTATATATGATATATCTACAGTAAGCATGTTCTTCTTTAATTGACTGAATGTTTTTCTTCAAATGGTAAAGAAAAATGACAGAAAAAAAAAACTTATTTTTTTCCCACTAGAAAAAGCTGTTTTGTTATCACCTTGCTGACATATCCAGTTGTTGGAGTCAAAATATTTCTATCTATGTACCACTGCAATTTTTCATCTTCAACACATTTTTCCCAACAATTAACAAAAATTACATTAAAGAGCTCAAAGAAAAGATTAAAAAATATATCCTCATTAGAGGCACTTACGGAAATAAAATTGCACCACTTCCTAGGTCCAAAATTTCTTCCTAATAAGCGCTCATGCTCGGGGCTGTGCATATAGTGTGATATTCAAACTGCACTGTACATATACAGTATGTGATCTGGTTCTATACTAGCCCCACAATGACCACCCCTTAAAAAATTGTGAGCATCACATACATGTAAAATTAAGGAAGAGTGTAACAAAATTTAAGTATTCTGAGTCTTCAAATTAATCAAATGAATTATGTTACCAGTCAAAAAATGTTGGGTGGGCACTTATTTGAGCAGGGATGCTTAATACGTCAAATAGGGTAAAAACATAATCAGAGTTCGCACACATTTGCTTTGCAGATTTCTCTGACTGTTCATGACTTTCAAGGACTCAACAGAAAATTCCAGGCAACCTTTAAAACAGTCATATATCTATAAATACAACATATGATGCCTTCACGCTTTTTTACTCACTTATTAAAAATTGAGAAAATCGGGACAAAATATGTGCTTTCTTAAATATCCTTGACTTTTCCAGAAAATTTAGAAAAATTGTACAATTTCCCTGACTTTCCAGGCCTGGAACTTAGTATTTTAGTTTTCCCTGACTTTCCAGGAAATCCAGGACCCGTGCGAACCCTGATAATTGATTAATATACACAAAGACTTTTGACGCATAATCTGAGATGTCACTTCTCGTCTGACTTCAGTCAGAAGGAGGAATAAATATGGTTGTAGAGAGAAGCATGATGAAGGAAGGAGATAATTTTATCTGGAGGTTTTTTTTGGAAGAGCTCGGCTACTGAGTTGTGGGCAGCGAGGGAAGCTCTGGGAAGGTTGTACACAGGGCACGCAAGGAGAATGTGATAGATGGACTGTGAGGGTGCAATGGCAATTGTTGCAGAGGGGTGGGGGGGAGTCAGTGAGGAGGTAAGAGTCAGTGAGGTGTGTGTGACCTATTCTAAGGCGGGTAATGTGGACGTTATCGACACGGGATAGGTTGTGAGTAGTGGGTTTGATCGGAATGGTGGGCTGAATGACATGGAGTTTGTTTCCAATTTGGAATTCCCATGAGGTTTGCCAATGGCCACGAACAAGGGAAGTGATAAGCGGTTTGATGTAAGAAAGGGTTTTGGGAAAAGGGGTAGGGGAAAGGGTGAGGGCAAGCTTAGCAGCTGCGTCAACCCTGTCATTGCCAGGGATGCCAACATGGCTGGGTATCCAGAAGAAAAGAATATGTTTTCAACGGAGGGGGAGCGAGAGGAGTTTACGGAGGAGGAGGTTAGATGTGGGGTTATCCCATTTAACATTGAGTAATGAAGTAAGGACAGCCTTGGAGTCAGAAAAGATGGCAAATTGGCTGAGCGGTAAGTATTCAATAAAGTTGAGGAAGAGGAGGATGGCCTTGGCCTTGGCCGAGAAGATGGATGAGTAGTCGGGAAGCCTGCTACTGAGGGTTGTGTCTTGGATGACCGCAGCAGCAGCTGTCTTGTCGCCTTCCTTGGAGCCATCAGTATAGATGGAGGTATAGTTTGAGAGTTGGTCTTTGATTTGGTTGTGGAGGTTGATGAAGAGGTTTAGGGTGGAGTGGAGAGGTCCAGGTGGATAGTAGGAAGAGGGGTGGCCCAGGGAGGAAAAGAGGTTGAGGTTGTCGGTGGTTGGCTTAGTTTTGAAGTTCCTGAGGGCCCTTTACTGATATTAGGAGGTTACTGAAGTTTGACATGGGATCCTCATCCTCGAGGAGATGGGAGGAGAGGTGTGAGTCACAGAGAATTTCGAAAAGAGGCCAGTCGGCCTTCTCGAGGTTCCCAATTCGAGGTTCCAATTGGGGGTGTGGTCAGTGGGGGTTTAAAGGTTGGAGTGTATAAGAAGAGGGTAATGATCACTACCACAGAGGTCAGCAGTGACTCTTTATCTAAAATCAGGGAGGATATTAGGGGGAACAGATGGACAGGTCAATACATGTGAGAGAGCCTGTGACAGGATGAAGGTAGGTCGGGGAGTTAGTGTTGAGCGATGTAAAGATAATCAATCCTCTGGTCTGACGCAATTATTCGTTTCCACATTAAAAACAAAACAACTGTAACTTGATACAAAAATAGAAAGCGGGATTACATAATTTCCTTTTTGATGTCGCTACTGCTGCGAGAAAAAGCTGGGTCACTGCCAAACTGCGTTTAGAGCAGTGATACGGTCTAATCTGCTGCACCGTGTAATTTAGTGCACTTGAAATAAGCTTTTTGAATGATTTAGAACTTCATTTTTACCCGAATCAGCACTGATAGGGCTGTGAAGTTTTTATACAAAAAAATGATTGTTTATTGTCCGTAACTACACATGTTGAGAAAAGCTATAGCGGCCACGTGTGAATTCCGCAACTGGGGAAGGCAGATCACAAGGCGTGGGAATATTGCCGAGTTTTGAGCATGAGCAGGCTGTATACCTCATTGATTTATGTCAACACGTGCTGATTTTGAGATGCGTAATCCGGTTGTAAAAACAATAACAATACCCAGGCAAACATTTAATCCGTCTGTAAATACAATTATTAGTTTGAAATGATTGTTAATCTTTGAATTAAATGTTAAAAGATATGGATAAATCTGTAATTTTTATCACAATAGGTGTAAAACAAGAATTTCTACAATGTTTTCATCACACATTAGCAGACTCTTAAAAGCTGGAATACTTTCAACAATAGGCCAAAGGTCATCGTTGTGTATAAATTTTCTTGATTTCTTTGCATTGCTACCCTGGTTTGATTTATTTATTCTTGTGTGTTTCTAACCTTCAATGCAAATTCTTCTGGGCCAACTATTACTTTAGAAATAGGTAGATTGGAAAACAAAACATAGGGCCAAGGGGATTATAAAACCTTGGACATAGAGAAAAGAAAAGACACACTGTAGCACATTTATATGGAATATATGGAATTAATTTATATTTTCGGGATGGTAAGGTTGGATACACTTTTTTTTTATTTCAGTTTTCCTGCCCCTTACATGTATACCAAAATTTGATTTAACTTTTTTTTAAATATGGGAAAACTATGACAAAACTTTAAGGGAATAAACAAAATAGGAGATTGCTATTTTTTTCTAGAATTCATTTTGACGATCGTTATACCGCGGTAGGCACGGTGAGGTAGGATAAACCTATTTTATTTTACTTTCTTCATGCCCTCACCTCCCCAAAACAGATGCAACAATTAAGTTAATAATTCTCCACATATAATCTTTCTCGTATTGGAAAACTAAATCGAAATTTCCCGTGGAATAAAGAAGACAATTTATAAAGAAGACAACTATTTTCTGTTTCAAATTTATTTTGAAGATCGTGAACTCGTATGCTACTGCGGTCGCGTCCATCAAATGTGAATAATTTCACAATGACAAAGTCTTATAGTATACTGTGACGGTTGCGTACATCTAATCTGTTTATCATCATGTTGGCAATTCCTATACTGCGGCGGCCGCGAAATCTTTTATGCGTGAATTACCCAGCTCATCAGAAATAGTGATACGTGGCGCCGAGTGTGGATTGATGTTAAAAGTCACCTGCATAGTAACAGTCTGAAGCTGCATCGGCTGCAGTAATACCGCGGCCGCCGCTATTATGACAATGAGCCTAACGAGAATGGAGACGCCCCCCACAGGCCTTGTCAGCGTCCACTTGAAGTTCATGGTAGCAAGTAAAGTTATTGAAGAGTAATGGTCAGTGGTTTTTAAGAAGGTTTCTTGTAGGCAGAAGATAACTGGGTTGAAGGTGGTGGCCAGAAGGTCAAATTCTTCCAAATTGGCCTTAAGGCTTCTGATGTTCCATTGTATAATGTTGTGGGTGTTATTGTAATTATTTGTGGTGCATGCCATAAGGAGGCAGGGGGTTATCTGGAGAAAGATCTGTTAGGTCTGAGTTGGGTTGTTTTTTCTTTGGATCTGTTTCTTGGGAGCAATTGTTTTTGAAAATTGGACAAGAAGTATGATCGGTGTGTTCGGTAATCGAACAATCCTATTCTCTACAGTGTCATGCATGTGGGTTTGGGTGGCGGGCTGTTTGTTAATTGGTTGTTTGTTGATTGGTTGTTTGGTTGTTTATTGGTTGGTTTTTTTTGGTTTGTTGATTGTTAGCCTGGTTGGTTTTAGTTTGATGTATGATGGTATTAGTGGTGTTGGTGTAGGGGGTGGTGGAGGCTTTAGAGAAGGAAGGGAGGTTAAGGAGAGAAGTGGTGGTGGAGGTGGTGTGGGTATTGGGTGTGGTTGGGTTGTTGGTAATGGTGATAAGCTTAGGACTAGGTAAGAAGAGCCAGGTAAGGTCGGTTTGGGCATGTGAGCCAGTTTTAGTTGTGTTAGTTGTGTTAGGGAGGGAGGTATTGGTGTTAGAGGATACTACGTTCGAGTAGGAAGGCTTGGTGTGGAGGGAAGCGAGGAATCGCTTCCTGGCCTCTGGGTAAGTTATGTTGCGATTAAGGGTTTTAAGTTTAGTTATTTGTTTTTCTTGAAGCCAGGTGGGGCAGTCTTTCGAGAAGGAGGGATGGTTGGCTGGGTGATTACCGTCACAATATGTGCAGAGTGGGGTGTTGGTGCGGGAGGTGTTGTCATGGTCTGGGGTTCCGCAGTTACCACAGCGCGCTTGGCTGCGGCAGGAGTTTTTCCCATGGCCATACCTCTGGCTATTATAACAACGTAGAGGGTTTGGGAATGTAAGGGGCGACTGGGATTTTTAGGTAGCCAGCAATGATGTGGGAGGGGAGAGTTGGTGTGGCGAAAGTAAGGAAGAAGGTGTTGGTGGGTGTTTCGGCCCCATCTCTCTTGAGAACGAGACGACGGGCTTCAATGACGTGTTGGTTAGCCAGTTCCTCTACGAGGTCATCATCGCTTAAGTAAGCAAGAGCTCTGGTGCGATGCCTTTGCTGGACTTCAGGGAACGATGGGGGTGACTGTGATGTCAATACCAGTGTTGGCTAAGGTTCTGGTGGGGAGGAGGGTGGTGGCTTGAGTGTCCCTGGCGCAGTGCACCAGGAGATCACCAGATCTGAGGGTAGAGACCTTGGGGAGGGTACCAACAAGGCCGTAGAGCGCTTTGTGTATGAGGAAGGAAGAAACTTTTTTAAAGCTTTTAGCTTATTGGTGGCATGTATGATTAAGGTTTTGGGGATTGGGGTGGAAGAATGGTCAATGGAGGTATCAGGTGGGTCACGGAGAGGGGATGGAGGGTCAAGGTCAATGCACAAGCGCTTCGTTATAATGAAGAAAAAAAAACCAAGGGCCGAGAGACCCGAGGCAATGAGAGAAAACAAATCGCGGAACTACTATAGGGGGACCACTGTATAGTAACTATAAGGGCGTGAAAGGTCTGGACAAAATGGGAGGGGAAAAAACAAAACAAACAATCTTACCGAAAGCAGACGCCCATCCACAGAAAAAAAATTTAAGATGAAAAGCGGAAGTAAAATGTAAATGAAAAGGTTTAGAGAAGACACAGAATTCACGTTGCTCTCAATGCACGTAACAATATGATAGAATACATAAAGAACTTGAGGAATCTGAGGCTATATGGCATCACAACTAATCTGATTTCAGTCGTTTCTATACAAAAATACCAAACTTTAAACTTAAATATCTCCTTAACAGAATAAGATTTTTGAATGCTTTCTCCACCAATTTTGTTTCTGTTGATGTCCTCTTTTATATAAAATAGACTTACATGACCTCTGAACTAATCCTTTAATTAAAAAGTTGTGAATAATGCTATTATGGCAGATCTATTAATTTTCTATGAGCACGCATTGTCGTTTAATCACGTTAAATTCTGTAATGTTAACCCTGCCCAAATTATCATCCAACAGGAAAACCATCTCATCATTTTGAATGAATGCTGCCGCAATCTAAAAAACTTCACAAGTAATGTTGGGTATCTGCTTTTTCACAAAATTTTCATATCTTCTAAAAAATACTCTAAATGTGACCAGTAAAAACAAAAAAATCCCATTATTATCAATTAGAGAATTATTTGGTTTTATTTGGTCAAAATGGATTCACCTCAGGGTTTGATCAAACTGCATAATCTATTTCATGAATTTGATTATAAGGCTTGAAGTTCCTTTTATGAAACCAAAAAGTTTATTTCGGAGAAGATTCAACAAAAAGCCACAAGACTTATTCCTGAAGTAAGAAATCTACTTTATTAATCTAGCTTGCAAATTCTTGGTTTGACCACGTTTGAGTTGAGAGGGGTACGTGACGTTATGATTCAGGTTTTTAAATTTCTATCTGGTTTAAATGATGCTTTTACTTCCTGTTACTTCTGGCATGTTTCAGCTAATCCTCATGTGACACATGGTAACAGTTTGAAGTTGACCAAAGAGCTCCCATGGATAGTTGTTCGGCATTTTAGCTTTTCGCTAAGAGTTCTTAATGAGTGAAATGGTTTGCCTGAGTGGGTAGTTAACTCCAATTCTGTTCACAATTTCAAAATCAACATTGATACATTCTTTACAAACTCTGAGCGTCTTTGATTTGTTTAGTTTTTCTGTAGTTTTCTTTGACGCATGGTGGTGGGGGTGGTGATAGTTTGGGCATTGTGCATGGTGGTGGGGGTGGTGATAGTTTGGGCATTTCATGAGGCGACTAACCCTTCTTAGCCTATCATCTTGTTATATTAATAGAACATTAAGCTGTCCACTGAAATTTCCAAAATCTTAATCAATATAAAACGTTTCAACCTTTAAGTATTTCAGTGCTTAATACAAATTTCACACTCAAGAAGAAAAAGCTGATACATGACTGTAAATTTGTACTTCTAAACTTCAAAGAGGTCATGAAAATGATTCATTTAGTCACTCACCTTGATATGAGAGGTGCTTTGTCACCAGGCATTCCAGGGAGAGATTTAATGTAGGTGAGAATGACGTCATACCCATGATTCCAGTCATCTGTGAAAACATAAGTCATTTTTGTGGAACTTGACTAGTGTGGAAGTCTACTGTAAAAGGCTAGTGCTCTGACTCACTCGCATTATTTACAATTCATGATGTACAATAAACAAGTCAACTTCATAGCATGAAATACAAAGCTATTCTACAAAATGCCAATATTAAAGCACTATAGTGACATGTAGAGGCAACTAGAGCTTTATTGTTTAAAATTTACAATGGACCATTTATACAGCAAAAAATTGATCAAAATCGGCTAAAACTGATACGTAACAACATTTTCTATTTTTAGGGCATATTGTGCAATAACTTATGACATGGGCAGATGTTCGTGAAGCACATTTGAATGTTATTTTTTTTTACAGTATTCATAATAATAATAATAACAATAACAATAATAACAACAATAATAATAATAATAAGAATAATAAGAATAAGAATAAGAATAAGAATGAGAATAATAAAAAATAAAATAAAAATAATAATAATAATAATAATAATAACAATAACAATAATATCAACAATAAGAATAAGAATACAACAACAACAACAACAATAATAATATTAACACATCTTCCATAGGTTATATAAATCCTTTGTTTTTCATTCCTATCTAGAAATTCTTTTGAAGGTCAACATCTGATTTCATTTGAATATTTTAAAACTAATTATACCTCTGGGGCAACGGGTAACCAGCAGTGAAGAAATCAAAATCATAACTGACTAAAATTTAAGAACACATTTTAAAGAATTACTTAAGAATGTTGAGCTGGGCTCCTATCATGATATCCCAAAGGTCGCCTAAATTCTAAAAACTTGACACTTTTATTGACCATAACTTTAAAACTGCACAAGCTTTTTCAAGGAAATTAGGGGGCATTTCACTACAAATTCAATGTTATTTCATATATCTAAAAACTGCTCCATGTAACTAGACCTTTAAGTTACTATAACAAATTCAAGAAATCTTAACTAAGATAAACAATAAAAAAAGCTCTGAATAGCAAAGGGCTATCATATCACAGGACCTCTGACAGAACTATTATTCTTTTCAAATAATGACCAACTTTTTCCTATTAAAACCTCCAATAAGTACCACAAAAAAAAGAAACCCCAGCCAAATGACCAGCCTGTGGTCAATCTGACCTACCGCTTCCAATCCAACAATTTTTACCTGTGTCGTAAACATCTTCCATCTGTGGGAGCTGCAAAGCAAGGACGAATCTCTTCAAATTTGCAAGACGGTGAGGACTGTTCCATTCTGGCATAGGTAGGAAAGTTTCTTCCCTTTTGTGTTGTGCAAACTCTGCAGGGGGCCAGCTGATATCCAGCAGCTTGGAGGAGGAACACTTGCTTGCTAGATGCTCCAGGACAGAGTTGTACAGTGCGATGACCGGGTTGAATCTCTATCATTTAAATAGACGGAGATAGAAGTTACTTTTGTGTTATTGAAAAGAAGAATAAACTTGTGGTTAAGGCCAGAGGTGCAGTGGCCAAGGCCAGAGGTGCAGGGGCCAAGGCCAGAGGTGCAGTGGCCAAGGCCAGAGGTGCAGTGGCCAAGGCCAGAGGGGGTTAAGGAGTCATGCTCATATGCAAAAGGTGCTGGTTTCGATTCCCGCCAGGAATGCTGCATTGCGTTCTTGAGCAAGACACTTTACTCTACTTACTTCAGTCCACTCAGCTGTAAAATAAGTACCAGCATTGCTGGGGAGTTAATCTGCAATGGACTTAAATAGAAGACGATAGAAGTTACTTTTTTGTCAATGAAAAGGAGAATAAACTTGTGGTTAAGGCCTGCCAGGGAAAGTAATGTGTTCCCATCTGCTTACCCCAAGGAAACCAGGGACAAGCACCGGCCCTATGGGCTGAATGGCTCGGTTGATGTGACTTTTTAACTAAGGCCATTTCAATGAATGAAATTTAGGGAAGAAATCTTATGAGTTAAGATTATGGGCTAACTCTCCTTTGATGCATAATAAAATGTTGCTTTTAAAAAAAAAACATCTTGAAAACTTCATATTACAAATAAAACAAAACATAACACTTTCTAAGCATCCATAGACATGCAATTTGTAGATATTGGTCCTTACACATTATCAAAATCTTAAAATATACTGTCTATATTCTTGCAATCACTTAATGCCTTAAAAGATATATGGACATTCTACATTGATTGGAAGAGTTTGAGCAATACATGCCGAAAAGTTTATCTTTAAGCCTACCCACACCCGACACCAGAGTTAATCCTGAAAGCTCGGGTATGACAATTACCAACCTGACTTCCTGTTCAGTGTATTGCGTTTCCACTCCAAACATGTTGGCTTCATTTGCTAGCATGGCAGTCATTAGGGTTCAGCATTCTCCGTTTATACTTCTATGACCATAACTCAACTTAAGTGCTACATTCACAAAATGGACATACTTTGCTACTTCTATGGTTTTGATATACTCAGAGATATTGTAGTTACTGTTGCCTCTACAGATACAACCACCCTTACAAACAACAAATATATTACTTATAAGTTTAGGTGAAATGTATTTGTTTGTGGCTTTCCAAAAGTACTATTCTCAACACAGCCATAATTTATGTTCAATTGTATTTTGTTCACGGGCAGTGTAAATTGATATTTCTGATATGTCTTTCCATAAAGTTTTTTACCTACATATTACCAGGTATAATTTTTAGCACTTAATCAAGCAACGCTAATTTATTGAATACAGTAGGTGTTGCCAATGTGAATTGTGCTGACATAATAAAATCTTGTGAAATTTCACAAGCAGAAAAACTATTGGACTAGAAATTGCTACAATACACTTTATTCATTGATTGACTGTTATTGATTGCACCTGATACAATAAATGCAGAAAGTAAATTGACCTCGCTTAGTGTAGTGGGGATATTTACGAGAGTTATACTTATATTGCATGCTATAAATATGCAATCTGGTCCAATGACATGATTCTAATGCACTTCTAACCGAACTAAAAATATAGTTACCAACCTGACCCTGATCTCCATTAAACCTCTAACACCCCTTACATAACATTCCACTGAGGCCTGAACGAGAGGGGAGATGGGCTGGGGCGCATGGAAGGTAAGAATAACTTTTGTAAATATCCCCGCTACGCTAAAGTGGGGTAAATTTACTACAAGTTATACTTTACCTTCCATGATATAAATATGCAATCAGAGTGCAACCGAGTATCTGAAAGAAGGGAGTTCAGGTGGAAGCCCACACAAAAGGCTGGTCATACTCTAACTAATCTACCTACTTGAAGGATTGGTTTCCTTATCCTCTTAAGGACAAACAACCTCTGAATAGGAATTACTAAACAATAGTAAATTATTCCTAGTTAGTCAAGCCAAACAGGTCACTACCAGTTACCAGTAACTGCAACAATCGCCGTATGAACATGTAACATAATCACGTCAATCGCAGACCGTTAACTCATTCTAGCTATTCCCTTTTCTTTCCACATGACCAGCTCTCTAATACACATCACGCAAACTTATCACAACATTTCTTTCTCATCTTTCATATTTCGCATACCTACAAATATTTAACCAAGGACTATTACATGGTGGCAACATAAAAACATTAGACTTTAAACACTCAACGAACATCAAACCCCATCATCCAAAAAAATCCAAGAAAAACATTTTCCTTACTAGTTTTCTATCAACAAGCAGACATCAAGCAAGACCTAAAATGACCAGCAGGGCCACCGGCAAATACAAGTCAAATGATCAACGCTGTAAGTGACTCGTCAAATATCCCTCCATTTTTTGAAAATAAAAACTACAACCACTTAACATTCACACAGGAGCTATAAAAAACAATTATAACCAACCATACAAGAAGCTTGAAATGTCTTGTGGTAGCTCTTCTACAACACAACGCTAACGGAAGACTACAACTGGTAGCTTATTCAGGCAAAAGCCTTACTCCAAACGAGCAATGGTATGCTTGCATTGAGAGGGAACTACTATCAATTGTTTTCGGATGTCAGCGTTTCCACACTTACCTGTATGGGCGCAGTTTCCATGTCATCACTGACCACAAACCACTTTTTATGGTCACACAGAGGCCACTTATCTCTGCCCCATCCCGTTTGCAACGAATGCTTGTGAAGTTACAAGGCTACAAGTTTGATATCCAACACCAGCCAGGTCAGAACATCAACTCGCTGACTACCTCTCAAGATTCCCAAACTCTGACAACCACAATACAATCAATCTAGATATGCGTGTTGACCTGGTACACTGCTCATCTGAGAGAGTCGACGAACTTCAACAAGCAATGCACAATGATGGCACATCAAGCCATCTGATGGAAATCATCATAACAGGATGGCCAGAGAACATAAAAGATCTTCCGACTAAAATCAGGCCCTTTTGGGGATGAACTTTCAGTTGACAATGGCATCATCTTGAAGAAGCTGAAGCAGAGTTGTCACACATGCAGCAAAACATCCTCAAGCAGCTTCACACTCCTCATCTTGGACAAGAGAAAGCAAAGCTGCTAGCAAGAGAAACTGTCTACTGGCCAAATATCAACAAGGATATAGATCTTCGTATGCCAGTACCATTAACCATCCCAACAATAAGAAGAACTCATGCAGCAGCATGACATACGCACAAAACCATGAAGTGTAATAAGAAAAGACATATTTGAATTTGACAAACACCAATGGCTAATTATTGCAGACTACTACAGCAAATATCCCATCATTTGCAAGATGCCAGACTCCTGTTCTATTCTCGCTGTAATTATTGCACTCAAGCAAGTCTTCAGTGAACATGGGATCATGAGTGACAACAGTCCACAATTTGCCAGCGAGCAGTTCAAGGAGTTTGCAAACTTGTGGTCTTTTGATCATATCACTTCATCACCAAGACGACCAAAGAGTAATGGGTTCATTAAAAGGCAAATCAGAACAACCAAGTCTATTCTCAAGAAAGCCAGCCAATCAGGGACAGAATATTAGATGGCTCTTTTCTTTCCACGCAACCAGCTCTCTAATACACATCCGACAAACTTATCACATTTCTTTCTTAGGCTCTCATACTTAGTATACCTACAAATTGTTAACCAAGGACTATTTCTGTTATGATTATGAGTTAGTATCTCAAAAACATGCCAACAAAAAGAGTGTCTGGACACAATTTATAAATATCATAGCAGTGTCTAAGATAACACATCGAAACTCACTGAGTTCGTCCATGAGACAAAACTGGTTAGTAATTACACAATTGTAAATGAGGTGTGTTTAACTAAGGCAAAATAAGGTTTTCCCTGAACTGTGGAAAAAATTTGTTAGCGTGTAACTTTGCTAAAGCAAAAGTTAGCGGGGTAACATGAACTTTGTAAAGTAAGTCAAGTAAATGCAAGGGAATAAATGCATGTGGCAGGTGCTTTCCAAACGGCTGCATGAATTATCCCATGTAAGGGGCTATGCCTTTTACTTAAATGTATACCTTGGCTGTTCCATGAACAACGCTGACCATTTTGAGAGATTGCTTTGGACGATCCATTGTAAGATAATGTCTCACGACACAGTACAATGAGATTTCTGTAATGAAACGAAAACACTTTTATATTGCCCAGCAGTGGCTGTGTACATTTAATGCAATTCTAAAGACACCAAACAGGGCACCATACCCTGTTTTCTGATGGGTCTGAGGTGTGGAAAGTGACAGTAAGAATACTGGCTCTGGGGAAAGACAAAATGACCTTCTTTGAGAAAATGCACAAATAGCACCTCTGCCCTTAGTAGAATCCGTGGAAAGCAGAAAACTCTTTCAAGCATCAACTCCCTAAGTGGGCATGTAGGGGGAGGCTCAAACAGAGCCTTCATCAGTGTGCCTAAGACAACTTGCATGACCCACAGGGACGCAAGAATCTTGAAAGAAGGTCTTTATAAAACATTTTTTTGCTAACTTCTCCAGTGGTCGTGAGTCTGTGACCATCGATCCAACTGGAAAGCCTTGGTGGATGGCTGATACAGCTATCCCAAAGCCCTTACTATATTGATGCACTTACCCAGGTCAGACTGGTATAGTGAGAAATCAGTTACATCACCAAGAGATGCCAAATATTGGAAAATTGATTGAATCTGACACCGAATTCAGGAGAATCCGAGTTTGAGTTTGGGAGAAGACGTCCCCAAAATGGGGGGTCACCAACTCCTCAGAGAGGCCTTTCTAAACTAAGGATTGGCAGACCGAGGCCACACAGTCAAATGAAAAGCTCTGGGACTGTGGTGCAGTTTGCCAGAGCCCAGGAAGAAGACATAAGTCGTCTCTGACCGGAAGCCCAATAGAAAGCCAGCAATAAGTTTGAGCAGCTGAGGAACTGCAGTTGGCCAGGCCAAATGGGTGCTACCGGTCGTACATTGCCCTACTTAGTACCCCCGAACTAACGCGAATGCAGAAAGGCATAACCCAAGTAGTGGGTCAGAGTCCAGAGCGCAGAGAATTGGTAGCTTGCAATCGTCCACAGATGGGAACAGACCTGAAGGTCATTAAGGCAGGAAACATCCTCCTATGGATTAATTCTATTTTTCTTCCTGTGCCTACGCCTGGGCTCAGGGGAGGAGGAAGACAGTGAGAAGTAAGGGACCCTTCCTCTCTGCTTGTGTTTTTGCTTCTTTCTCGATCCCTATTCTGGGACCTGCTCCGCTCTAGGACGGGGAGAGAAAATGCCGGATGCTGGCGAAACCTGTGAAATGGTGTCTGATACAAGGTTCGTCTGCTTGTCAGGGGAGGCCCCATATGGAATAAAGCTGAGGTGGTGCAGGAGGCGAGGGAAGAGGACCGTCGATCGGTGCTTCTCCTATCTACTCTCGGTGATTTTTTCTAAGTGCCGCTCCTTGAACCATGTGTGGTCTTGCCATGCCACTACGTCTCAGTCATTGCATAGTATGCAAGTCTGCAGGGGGCCACACAGTCGCCAAGCAAGCATGACTCGCAGGTATACCCTGGGCAGAGTTAACCAAACTCTTGCAAATGCTGCACCTGTACATCCGGGGTGCACCTGGCTATGCTGGATGCCCTAATTAGGTTGTATATGTTGCTGTGATAATTGAAACAGTTACATGCTATTTACTTTGATAAGCTATTTTAAATTGGGTTAATGTATGTCATATGCTATATGAGCTGTTACAACAGCTCTTACAACAGTGGAACTGTGGAGCCAATGGCTACAGCTGAGGAGAGTATAACTCTGTAGGACTGCGTTGTCTCCATCTAGTGTCAGCGTACAATATGATTGGCGATGACCGAGGAACAACGTGGCAAGTGTGAATGCACATGTAACCTTGTGCTGTTAAAGTCTGACATCAGAGTAACAGTGTATGAGTTACCCGATCAACGTAAACGGTAGGAAGGAAAACTGTCTCTCGTTACGTTGTTCTGGTGCTCACTGCAGACTCAAGACTTTGCTGGTGTGAGTCTAGGTTGGCCATGAATTAAGTTTGTTAAACATTTCTGACTTAAACATTTGAATAAACCCAGCTGGTTGTAGAGACCTGTGGTTGAAAAGTGTACAGATAACACAACTTTGTGGGTCTGACTGGTAAACTCTGGTTAACGAGTTAAATGGCAGGCCATTAACGTATGCCGTAAACTATACAGGCTTCTTATTGTAAGAAGGCACTTGTAAAGTGACTAGGGTAGCACTTCACACCTCAGAAAGTCTAGAGTATGTCCGGCTTGGCTGGATGCCCAGCCTAGGGCATCCATGTTGAAGGGTAAATCAGGTTGGAGGTTTAATTAAAGAGGGCTGTTAACGTATGCCGTATACTAATGGGCCATTAACTGTATCAGGCTTTGAGCCGTAAGATGGCTTTGAGCTGTAAGACCGTGGGGCTGTTAACCGTGGGGCTGTTAACTAATGAAAGTCCATTTACCTGAATAGGTTCATCTAAATGGTGTTATAACGTGCACTATAAATAGTACAATCAACCAGTTCTTGCAACCATGGAAGCATGGGGCGGTGGATGGCCTGTCCAGCTATTAACTTAGTTAAGGTATTTCAATATCTCATTAACGTATACTATACGGGTCATTAACATTGAAAAGTTGTTACAACCATTTTTAATATAATATAGTGTTAACGTGGGGCGTATACTATACAGGCCGTTAACGCTGAACAGGTTGTTGCAACCATGGAACTGTGGAGCCTGTGGCTACAGCTCATTCGGTTATAGACTTGGTTGAGTTGTTTTAGTGTCTTGTTAATGTACCACGTATGGTATACATTGACGTTGGTTATTGATCTTGCCAAGTTATTGTAATAGCATGTTAACGTCCTGCGTATACTTACGCTCCGTCAACTTTGAACAGGTTGTTGCAGCTGTGGAACCGCATTGCCGCTGGGTACTTATGTCCAAATCTGAACTTATGTTGAGTTAATTAGATATGGCTTTAATGTACGGTGTATGCCATACAGGCCGTTAACTTTGGAAGGTGGTAACCCTTGGGACTGCATAGCCAAAGGCTACAGATGTGACACCGTACGCTGTACAGGTTGTAAACTAAAATGCTGTGAAGCCGCATTATAAAAGTATTAACATACAACTTAAACTATACACACTGTTGCCTATAGCAGTAACCATGGTCGTAGGACTGCATAGCAAGTGGCTAACCATGCCAAAAAATGAGTTTGTGTTAAACTTACGACAGTATTAACGTACTATGTATGCTATACGAGCTGTTATTTCAGTTTACTTCTATTCAACAAGGAGCTACGAAGCTAGTGGCTACATGTGGAGGACTACCGCCGTACACAGTATGCGTCCCTGTTAGAACAACTATAAGTACTATGTTTGTTTGTTTGTTTGTTTGATGAGGTCTTAACGGCACCACGACAACGAAGGTCAAAATTGTGCCTGAGAGGTCAGATCATTTTAGAGGTAGTAAGGAAAGAGACCAGGGGAAGAATGAGAGAAATTCAAGAACAAAAGCCAGAAAGCTGTGATCGAGAGAGGAGGTGCATGGGTAAAAACTAAAAACAGAGTAGAGAGGGGGTGGAAGAGGAGGATTAAATATGGTTGTAGAGGGATGCATGCTGAAGGAAGGAGACTATTTTATCTGGAGGATTTTTTTGGAAGAACTCAGCAATTGAGTTGTGGGGAGCGAGAGAAGCTCTGGGAAGGTTGTACAGGGGCAAGCAAGGAGAACGTGTTGGATTGTAAGGATGCAGTGGCAATTGTTACAGAGGGGTTGGGGGAACCAATAAGGAGGTGGGAGTGAGTGAGGTGGGTGTGACCAATTCTAAGACAGGTAATATGAACGTTGTCGATACGAGAAAGGTTGTTAATGGTGGATTTGATCGATTGTGGGCTGGATAACATGGAGTTTGTTATCAATTTGGAAGTTCCATAAGGTTTGCCAGCGGTCACGAACAAGAGAAGCGATAAGCGCTTGATGTCAGAGAGGGTTTTGGGAAAAGGGGAAGGAGGAGGTTAAGGGCAAGCTTTAGCGGCTGTATCAGCCCTGTCATTGCCAGGGATGCCAACATGGCTGGGTATCCAGAAGAAAAGAACACTTTTCCTGCAGAGGGTGGGAGAAAAGAGTTTCGGAGGAGGAGGTGGCAGGTGAGGTTATCCCATTTAAGATTGAGTAATGAAGTAAGAACAGCCTTTGAGTCAGAGAAAATGGCAAAGTGACTAAGAGGAGAGTACTCAATAAAGTTGAGGGCGAGGAGAATGGCCTTAGCCTCGGCTGAAAAGATGGATGAGTGGTCAGGAAGTCTGCTACTGAGGGTGATGTCTTGATGATGCAGCAGCAGCTGTCTTGTTGCCTTCCTTGGAGCCATCAGTATAGATGGAGGTGTAATTTGAGAGTTGGTCTTTGATTTGGTTGTGGAGATTGATGAAGAGATTAGGGTGAGTTTGAGATTTGCTATAAGTGGAGAGGTCTAGGTGGACAGAAGGAAGGGGGGTGGCCCAAGGCGGAAAAGTGGGCCAGGAATAGGTGCCGAGAGTGGCAGGGTTGATGCCAAGTTGAAAGAGGTCTGATTTAATGCATAAGCTGAAGGGGGGCGATAGGGTTTTAGTCCTATCAAAGAGGGAGGAGAAATTGGGGTACCTAATGAGGTTGTAAACAGGGTTCTGGGTGTTGGTGAGGACTCTAAAAGCATAGGAGAGGCTGCTTTTTACATCTAAGTAGAAAGGGGGTTCGTTGGCTTCAACATGAAGGCTAGTGATTGGGGAGGTCCTGTAGGCTCCTAGACAAAGCCTGAGGGCTTCATTTTGGATGGTGTTAATGTGGTTGAGGTATGAGTTGTGAGCGACACAGTAAACAATATTGCCATAGTCAAGCTTGGCACGAATGGTGAGCCTGAAAATTTTGAGGAGAGCATAGCGGTTCGCTCCCCAAGTAGTGTTGGAGAGCAGTCGGAGGAGGTTGAGGGAGCTATTGCATTTTAGTTTCAGGTTGGTGATGTGTGGCTTGTAGGTGAGCTTGAGGTCTAGAGTAAGTACTATGAAGCCGTATGGATTTACAATATCGTTAATGTACAACGTATGCTATACGAACCGTTAACTCAGTTTTCTTCCATTCACCACGAAGCTACAAAACTGGTTGCTACATGTGGGGAACTACTGCTGTACTCAGTACACATCCCTGTTAGAATAACTATAAAAAGCCGTACTATAGAGCCTATGGACCCGTAAGGGGCTGTTCAATGGACCTTTGGTACGGACCAGTACAGAGCCATGAACCCGCTTTATCCAACCCTTGGATATGTACAGAGCTGTTTAATGGAGCAGGACCCGTGAAAGTAATCTTATGCTTTTTCAGGGAGCAATGAAGTTACTTGTAACTTTCTTAAGACGCCGCTTTATGTGGTCCTAACGGTCCCTGCAAGGAACCATGGCCCACAGCGGTGTTATAAGAAATCACTTACCACTACCCGTAACCCACTGACTCAGTAGCATCGAGCCGTGATGCACTAGTATTGTGGTTTATCTTCGGTTACGTCGCAAAGACGCAACATATACGTACCAGAACCAAAAGGTTTTGTGGTTCCGATGCTTTTTCATATTGCTGATTGATTTGCAAAAGTTGTATTAACTGTCGTGTCTATGCATATCATGAAATATTTGTTCCATCTTTATTCATAGGCCACACCCACCATGCAGATCAATTAAAATGTTGACAACATTAGCATTTGCACATTATCTAACAACATCATCAAAGCAAGTATGATGCAAAAACAATTGCTCATTTAAGCTATTTCAAGAATTTGTCAGTAAGTTTTGCCTACTAATTAGCAAATACAAAATTAGAACATACGTACAGACCATGACCCATCTGTGTACCACATATAGCATAAATCTGATATATCGTTTATGGTATTTACATCGATTAGCACTTTCACATTAAGCCACGTCCACCATGTATATTAATGACATCTGTTGATAACGAAAGCATGTGAACAATAAGCAACAATATTATCATGCCCAATATGACGCAAAACGGACATACAGTTGCTCATTCATCACTTTTTCAAAATTTTTACTTTAGGCCCACCCACTTATTAATATGCATGAATCACCACCACAAACATTAGGTCACATCTGCAGACCATGAGCTACAGTATCTGTGTACCACACATGATGTGAATCCAGTTCATAGTTTTTAAGATATCGTGTTTACTTGTGCTTTTTGTTTACAAAATCATATTAAGCCCCTCCCACTACGCATATTAATGAAATTCAACATTTTTATACCATGAAACATACACACTAGCTAACATCATAATATAACAAACATCAAACAAAACAAAAACGTGATTGTCAAAATAAAAGCATTTCAAGAATTTTATATTAAGCTCTGCCTACTCATTAATATGCATAATATCACCACCAAAAACAATAGGGCACATCTACAGACATGGGCTATCTGTGTACCACATGATACCATATTTACAAGCTCTTTTCACCAAAATCATGTTAAAGGATTAGTTCAGGGGTCAGACAAGTCTATCTTATATGAAAGAAGACTTTAAAAGAGACAAAATGGAGAAGAAAGCATTTAAAAATCTTATTATGTTAGGGAGATATTTAAGGTTCAAGTAAATAAACTTTCTCTAAAAACATAAAGACTGAGAAATCTGAGGCTGTGACAGCACTAGTCTGATCTCAGTCATTTCTACAGAAATGATATCAAACTTTAAACTCAAATATCTCCATGACGTTTTGTACAGGTGGATGGAAAAACTTCAAGAAAGAAAAGTTAGAAATAGGGTGAAAATTTAAAAGAAATTTCCAACCAGTGTCAAGCAATGTTGTAATTTCAACAAGCTGAAAAGAAGTGAGGGATGTTGTAGGTCAGGGCTGGGTTAGTAACTACGTTTTTAGAGCGGTTAGAAGTGCATTAGAATCAGGTCATTGGACCAAAATGCATTATTTATAGCATGGAAGATAGAATAGAAGTTAAAGTAAACATCAAATTTAAATAGAATACAAAATCAAATTAATATAATAGTCAATAGCCAAATTAAAATTACAGTGGTGTTACTCATGTAACCAAATTAAAGTGGTGTTATTCATGTAACCAAATTAAAGTAGTGTTACTAATGTAAACAAATTAAATGGTGTTATTCATCAAACAAATTTAGAACAGTGTTACTCATGTAACCAAATTAAAGTGGGTGTTACTCATGCGTGAAACAAAATAAGAGTGAAGTTTACTCATACGTGAAATCAAACTAAAATGGTTTTACTCATGTAGCCAAATTAAAGAAGTGTTACTCAAAATTGTTACCTATGAAACTAAATTAAAGTGGTGTTACTCATAGAACTAGAATAAAGTGGTGATTACTCGTGAAACCAAACTAAAGTGGTGTTAAATCAAATTAAAATGGTTTTACTCATGTAGCCAAAATAAAGAAGTGTTACTCATGTAACCAAATAAAATGGTGTTTATACCAAATTAAAATGGTTTTACTCATGAAACCAAATCAAAGAAGTGTTACTCATTTAACCAACTAAAATGGTGTTCCTACCAAATCAAAGTGGTGTTACTCATGAAACCAAATTAAAAGTAATACTCATAAAATTAAATTAAGTGGTGTTACTTATTGAACTAGATTAAAGTGGTGTTACCCATTAAACCAAATTAAAATGGTGTTTACTCGTGAAACCAAATTAAAGTGGTGTTACTCATGAAACCAAATTAAGTGTTACTCATGTAACCGATTAAAGAAGTGTTACTCATGTAACCAATTAAAATGGTGTTACTATCAAATTTAAATGGTGTTACTCATAAAACCAAATTGAAAGTGTTACTTATGAAACTTACATCAAAGTGGTGTTATACTCATGGAACAAAGATAAAGTGGTGGTACTCGTGAAACCAAACTAAAATGTTTTTACTCATGAAACCAAATTAAAGTGGTATTACTCATGTAGCCAAATTATTGTAGTTATTCATGCAACCAAATTAAAGTGGTGTTATTCATGTAACCAAATTAAAGTGGTCTTACTCATGTAACCAATTTTAATGGTGTAACTCCCAAATTAATATGGTGTTACTCATGCAGCAAATTGAAAAAGGTTACACATGAAACAAAATTTAAATAGTTTCACTCATATAACCAAACTAAAGTGGTGCTACTCATGTAACCAAACTAAAGTGGTGCTACTCATGTAACCAAACTTTAAGTGGTGTTTCTATAATGAAACCAAACTTTTATTGTAGCCAATTATGAAATAAGTACTGAACAATTGTTTGATAATTGCTAAATAATAGCAACTTCATAAATAAAATATCAATATGGAAAACTACAGCCAATGAGGTAAACAGTCTATACTGTTAAGCCCCATGCCTCTTAGCCCCCTCTGCATTTCCCCTTCCCACACTGGTTACTTAAAGGTCTTTGCTGAGGATTTTTAAAAATCTCTTATAAAATATATGCACTCATTTAAAGCTTGGTTTATCCTGTAGTAGTCTTTACTAGCTGTTACATGGCGAGCTTATACTGTATGCCATGTGCTGTCAGAGCCTCATACCAGCGCAGTCATGTCTATCTAGTTGTCTTGAAATTATGAGCTTGTTTCAAAATTATATTTTTGATAAGTTTTCAAATTCAAGTTTGCTGCAAGCTCTGGCAAGCTTAAAGGAGGCCCGTCATTTCAAATGGAATTACAACAATAACCTGAATACCATCCAGATGGAAGAATTATCTTACTAACCTGCTCCTGAAGTCCAGCTTGTCGTCTCTTGTGCTCATTCT
Source organism: Chiridota heheva (assembly GCA_020152595.1). Taxonomy (NCBI): domain Eukaryota; kingdom Metazoa; phylum Echinodermata; class Holothuroidea; order Apodida; family Chiridotidae; genus Chiridota; species Chiridota heheva. The sequence continues at coordinate 185,997 of JAIGNY010003561.1, forward strand.
CTCTGACCAGGAAACTGAAAAATGAGGTCAATCCGTCATCCAAGTACTCTGACAAACTGCACTGCTCCAGGGCAGGGGGATGGGGGTAGTGCAGTGCTAGCCACTGGAGATTCTCTACCAGCTAGAAATCATATTGAAAAGAAAAAAATAGAATAAGATTGTACAAACCAAATCTTCAACATTTTTGGAAAGGCCATATTGATTGATTGATTTTGCTTGTTTGCAAGTCAACAGCAAAGATAATATGCATTAGAGGAACTACATTTAGTTATAAGACTTTATAAGACTACCAAAAGGGAACAAAATCTTACTTCATACAAAGGTTATACTTAAGAGGCACAGCACACTAGTACAGGCCTCCCATGGAGGGAGGGGGGGGGGGGTGATAACTTTGTTTAAGTTGATATGATAAATAAAGGAGATGATGGATTATGAAGGTGAGTGAGCCATCTTGGAAGACTTAAGTCTGTGAGCAATTTAAGAGTGAGTGAAGGAAGCACTGGGGAAGGGTAATAGGGGAAGCACTAGGCAAGGTAAATAGAGGAAGCACTAAGCAAGGTAAATAGAGGAAGCACTGACAAGGTAAATAGAGGAAGTTCTGGACAAGGTTAATAGAGGAAGCACTGGGCAAGGTAAATAGAGGACAGTCATGAAGGTTATGCTTGACATAGATATTTTGTGCAGTTGTGGTTGATAAAGTGCTTTGAGTTGTCTATAAACCTTATACAGTCATTTAATAAACATTCTTATGAGGAAATCATTCACACACCCAGTTCCTTGACTCATAGAGAACTATACACAGAAACACCTCAGCCCTATTAAGAAATTAATCACCCAAACATACAACAAAAACTTAATCCTTTTTACTTTCATTGCTGCATGACTCATGTGTATACATATTAGTCATTAAATATGATGTATACCTAGGACATCACTTAAAAAATGACTGTTTGCTAAATTATGTTAGATAATGAAAGTCCACAACACAATAACACATGTGTGGGGGATGACAAATTACCCCATTACCCGTCAGGGTATTCCCAGTCTTAGTTTTATCTTGGAGTTGTTATTCTAAAACTCTACTTTTTACAACACAGCTACAAACAAACCAGACATGTGTTTCTATTTGCTTAATAAAGCGTAAAGATAAGCACAAAAACGAAAGTAGTGTTGTGGTTTGTAAATGTATACCAACCCTTTGAACTTTGTTCTCAAATACCCTGTTAGATCAACAGCCAAAATGGTAAATTAAAATGGCAGCTGGATAAAAAAAATGCTTTAGAAATGAATAACAAGGAATAATATTTCTTAAATTTATTTCCCACGGATTTAGTTAGTCAGATTGAAATGGTTTCTTCTTCAGCTGATGAAAACAATATCTTAAAAAAGTGATAAAAAACTCAGACCAGATGTTTGTATTTCATGCTAAACTGATTATTTACAAACAAAAAAGTTACTTTATTGTAATTTTTTAACTCTATTTTATTAAGTAGTTTTGTTTATTTCTTAATGCTGTTTTTAATGAAAGCTTACAAATATTATGTGTTTTCTTAACACTTACTGTACCACGTGGGGATAGTATCGCCATTTTCAAACCACTTTTTTCTAAAAATAAAAACGGGACTTTTAATACCAGTCCTATAGGAGTAATCTTGGTATCATTTTAAAGTACTCAGATATTTCTTTCACAAAATGAAACTTTTTCATGGGGATCATATTACAGAATTTTGATAAAAAAGTACATCAAAAAGGGTAAAACTCAAAATTGCTAAAATATTTCCAAAAAAATGTTTTTTTTTCTCTCTTTCAAATCTTACAATAACTTCATTTTTTTAATATAAATGATAATTTTTCAAAGTCCTGGTAGAGTTAGGGTTAATTTGGCTCTCTTTGTAAATAACAGGTGATTTCAGCAAGATCGAGCCTCAGGAAACAGTGGCAGGGCAAGTGGAAGGCAGAATTGGGAAAATATTAACATATTTTTTTTTTAAGATGGCAAAATTGAAGGAAAATTTGGTAAAATTATTGAATGTTTGGTCAAATTTGGCAACATATTCAAAAATTGAAGAAATTTTCCCTAATATTGTAGGATATTTTCCGATTGACAGCAACATTTGATGGGAAGCTAATTTACCAGTGCAATTTTCCTCTTGTCACCAGAAGATGTTTGTGTGGTTCTTGCCCCCTGAGAGGTGAGACCCTTCCTACATCCCTAGGTCATTCCCCCCTTGGTTCTACATTGTCAGCAAGATAAAAGGCAGCTCTAAATTAATACCTAAACCTACACCTTCAGTTTTCCATCTAGTATCGTTTCTACATGCTGTGTTTGTACATTGATTCTTCCCTAACTGTAAATCAACTTTTGCTATATTTAGAATTCGATAAAAGGGTTTTGCTCAAGTTAGAAGGTTATTAACTATTTTGCAGTCTTTGTCTTAACATCTTGAAATGCAAGAGAAACAAAATGAATACCAATCTCGAATACAATTTTCAACTGCAACTGCATGATGATGATTAGATATTGATCATATACTTCAAAATATCAATTAAGATTGTTACCAAGCAACAATAATATATGTAATATAATGCTACCCTGCTATTCGATAAAAGGGTTTTGTTCAAGTAAGAAGAAAGACTAGTATCTATTTTGCAGTCTTTGTCTTATCATCTTGAATTGCAAGAGAAACACAATGAATACCAATCTCATACTAAAATTTTAACTACACCTGCATGATGATGATTAGATATTGATCATATCCTTTAAAATATCAATTAAGATTGTTACTAAGCAACAATAATATATGTAATATAATGCTACTCTGAGTACAATTTAATCCATATTTGACTTCTTTTCAAAACGCTACAAAAAGGTAAAACTTGACAGTAGAAATTAAATTTTATTCATAGAAAATCCATAAGTTTTTTTCTTTCAATATTTTTTGCCATATTGGTCACAATAGAGAATACAGCACACTGAAGCTATATAAATTTTGCTCACTATTAAAGAAAATGCTAAGTGGTAAGTATTTTCATTTTGAATGTTTGTTTGTTTGTTTGATGAGGGCTTAATGGCACCACGACAACGAGGGTCAAATTGTGCCCGAGAGGTTAAATCATTCTAGAGGTAGGAAGGAAAGAAAACAGGGAGTGAATGAGAGAAATACAAGAACTAAAAGTCAGAAAGCTGGTATCGAGAGAGGAGGTGCATGGGTAAAAGAAAAAAAATGTAGAGAGAGGAGGGTGGGAGAGGGGACTAAATATGGTTGTGGAGGAGAGCATGATAAAGGAAGGAGATAAATTTAACCAGAGGATTTTTCAGGAAGAACTCAGCAATTGAGTTGTGGGGAGCGAGGGAAGCTCTGGGAAGTTGTACAGGGGGCAAGCAAGGAGAACGTGGTGGACTGTGAGGGTGCAATGATAATTGTTGCAGAGGGGTGGGGGAGCCAATAGGGAGATGGAAGTGGGTGAGGTGGGTGCAACTCACATTTTGAATGAAAGAATTTAAAGGGGAAAATGGGGGGAGATTTCTAAGTTGTATTCATTAAGAAGATTCACGTTTACAGTCCTATCCAATTTGCTTAGAAAATGACTCCAATGTGTCTTAATAAACAATATGGAGGTAAAAACTGGCACAAGTTCAATATGTTCTATAATAAAGTCAAAGGAACTTATTGATGCAATCATATTTTCATGAAGCATTATTTTTGGGAATTAACAAGTGCAACACCCTCTTTATTTCTTTAGAGATTATCTTATACTCACATTGTGCAAGCACGTCCTCTCCCTAACTACTGTTTTAATGATAACATTTGAAAATATATGGTAATCAAATTATCTTGATAAAGCATGCCTATATAATACTTACATCGTCAATGACACTCTCTTGCATGCAATATGGATAGGATGTTTGTGGTATATTACTAAACAGGAAGACATTAATGAGGTGTGTACTTACGGTGAACTAGCAGTGGCAGATTTGAGGGAAAAACAATATTTTTAAGGTCATTTTGGAGTCACACTTAAAACAACCAAGGAAGAACTGTATAACAATCACAAAATCAATGAAAACAAAAACGGCTTAACTGCAGAATCCAACCAAAAAAATTATACACCCTCTGGAACGTTGGAGGCTCAGTCGCAGTGATATTATATATCTTCATGATGTGTTGTTTTTAATCAAAAATATACTAGCTCGACTTAAAGAACTCAGCCTCCAACAAAGGGGGAAAAACTCTGTAATCATTTCTCGTAACTCCTGACTGCAACTTAGCCTCCAACACAGGGTGAGATAGTCCTATCTCTATTATGATATTGTATATCTTCATATTGTGTCCTTTTTAAAATTTTTTTTAGTAGTGGTGAATCATGTTCATCTTATATGAAAGAGGACTTCAAAAGAAGCAAAATGGTGAAGAAAGCATTCAAAAATCTTATTCTGTTAAGAAGATATTTAGGTTTAACGTTTGGTATCATTTGTGTAGAAACGACTGAAATCAGACTAGTTGTGATGTCATAGCCTCAAATTCCTCAAACTCTTTGTGTATTCTATCATATTTTGTTCTGCGATTTTGTTGCTTAAAAACTATGGGATATGTCAAAAAAGTAGTAAAACTGAATCTTGGAAGGGTATTTATAATATACCACCTGAAGAAAGTTTGAGGAAAAATAATTCAAATAGTGTAAAAATAAACAAACTTTCTTTAAAATACATAAAAACTTTAAAGAATCTGAAGCTGTGACATCACAACTAGTCTGATTCCAGTCGTTTCTACAGAAATGATACCAAACTTTAAACTAAAATATCTCCATAACGAAATAAGATTTTTGAATGCTTTCTTCACCATTTGTTTTTTCTTTTTAAGTCCACTTTCATATAAGATGGACATTCTTGACCCTTGAACTAATCCTTTAAACACTATACTAGTTCGACATAGGACTTAGCTGATCTTATGACAGAACATATCAAATAACTAGAACGGTAAATACCGTCATGGTTCACATGCCCATGCAAATTGACACCCATATCATATGATCCGGCCAATTATAAAAATAGCATCTCACACTTAAGTCCCACATGACATCCTATGTCCCACATGGCATTCCACCCCATGTCCCAGATGGCATCCCACCTATGTCCCACATGGCATCACACTTCATGTCCCACATGGCATCCCACCCCATGTCCCACATGGCATCCCACATGGCATCCTACCCCATATCCCACACCACATCCCATCCCATGTCCCACATGGTATTCCCCCATATCTCCCACATGGCATCCCACCCCATGTCCCACATGACATCCCATGTCCCAGATGGCATTCCATCATATGTCCCACAGGGCATCCCATCCTATGACCCACATGGCATCCCACCCCATGTCCCACATGGCATCCCACCCCATGTCCCACATGGCATCCTACCCCATGTCCCACACGACATCCCATCCCATGGCATTCCACCATATCTCCCACATGGCATCCCACCCCATGTCCCACATGGCATTCCACCATATCTCCCACATGGCATCCCACCCCATGTCCCACATGACATCCCATGTCCCACATGACACCCCATGTCCCACATGACACCCCATGTCCTACATAGCATTTCATCATATGTCCCACAGGGCATTCCACCATATCTCCCACATGGCATTCCACCATACAGTGTCTCACATGACATATTCCACCATAAGTCCCACATGGCATTCCACCATATGTCCCACATGGCATCCCATGCGATGACCTACATGGATCCCATCCTACATGTATGTCGCACATTAATCCAACTATATGTACTACATGACATCCCTCCCTATGTCCCACATGGCATCCCTCCCTGTGTCCTGCATCAGTGGCTTCCCACCTGATGTCCCACATGGCATCCCACCATATGTTCCATGTAGTATCCCTCCCAATGTCCCAATGACATCCTACTTTATTCTATATGGCATCACATCCCATGTTTCCATGGCCTCCCACCCAATGTCCCACATAGCCTCCTACCCTATGTCACACATGGCATCCTACCTTATGTTACACATGGCATCCTACCTTATGTCACACATGGCATCACAAGCTATGTCACACTCTGTGTTACTCGTGGCATCCCACCATGTCCCACATGGCATTCTACCCTGTTCCACATGGCATCCCACCCCATGTCCCACATGGCATCCCACCCCATGTCCCACATGACATCCCATAGGCTCCATAAGAAGTCTCATCCTAGCTATTACAGTCCCTGATTGAGCATACTATGTATGAAAGTGTCAGTTCATATAACAACTTATATGCAAATGACTTGTTGAAATAGGGTGGGACACCATGTCCCACATGACATCCCATATCATCCCATGACCCACATGACATTCCATCCCATAGCAATCCACCCTATGTCCTGCATGGCATTCCACCTCATATTATACATGGCATTCCACCCTGTTCCACATGGCATCCCACCCCATGTCCCACATGGTATCCCACCCCATGTCCCACATGGCATCCCACATGTCATCCCACCCTATGTCTCATATGATGTCCCATAAGCTCCATAAGAAGTCTCATCCTTGCTATCACAGTCCCTGATTGAGCATACTATGTATTAAAGTGTCAGTTCATATAATAACTTATATGCAAATGAGTTGTTGAATAAGAAAAAAAGGTGGAGTCAAATAATTATGCCTAATATAGCCCTTGGTGTATACAACATAGTAAATATCATATCATATGTCCCTCATGGCTCCCATCCATGTCCCACATGGCATCCCTCCCTATGTTTATATGCAATCACATCCTGTCACACTCCCTGACTAAGCATACTAAATAAAAAAAGTCTGGTCAGGTCATATACTGTAGCAACTTTATGTAAATGAGCACAATAATAAAGGTAGAGTTTAAAAAATCATGCCTAATATAACTGTTTGGTGCCTAATATGCCTAAAGAATTTTAAGGATTTCAAATCTCAAGTGCTAGAAGAGAGACTTGAGGATCTCTGAAGAATGTTGGAAAATTATATCATTTTACAGTTTATCTTCTAAGAAAATATCAAATGTATTGTAGACTTTTTAAGGAACTAGTCTTTAATCCTGTCTTAAGTACCTCCGAAAAACTTTAACATTTTATAAGGAAATTCTAACCTTCCATAAGGATATCTAAAGAAACTTTAACTTTTTCTGAGGAATTCTGTAGAAACTTTAACATTTTCTGAGGAATTCTCAAAAAACTTTAACATTTCTGAGGAAATCTCAGGACAAATCTGTGGACGACTGGCCGGCCCGACATAATCGCCATTACATAGGTTCGCATAAATGCTTCGCATGCGAACCAAAAATAAGACACTAAGACTCCGCCTCCCAAATTTTACAGGGTATAGCTTTGACATTGCATTGGATTCTGCAGTTACTCCCAATAAAAACAAAATCACCCATTTTACAAACAAATTATCTTTGCTAACTTACACATCCTGTCCTTAATTACTTCTTTCATGTTAACCCTTCAAATGTAGGTTTACCAAATACTCTTGATATGGCATTACCCTTATCATACTTACATTTTCAACATTACTTTCATCATCCACGCATCCGGGCTTGTTTCTATAAAGACATCTGTTACCAGCTTTTCTTTGTCTAGCTTTTGCAAGTGGAGGCATTCTCTGCATTTATTTTTAGCCCACACAGGAAGCTCGTCCCCAATTATATAGATTAACAAAGGTAATGCTGGAGTGACAGGTTTACTGTACAGCACATTTTGAAGTCTCTTCCGTTGACGTGCCCAAAATTTCTATAGAAGAACATAAAAGTAAGATGCTATGAGTGAAAATGAATATCTGTTGCAATGGGATTTTCAGTCCAAAATTCTTAAAGCCTACAAGATGGAACAAAACATCACATAAAATCACTCATCAATAAACAAACAAAACCTTCACTACAAAATACCATCCTATTTGTAAATTATTATTTCAAGCCAGACACATTGACCACAGGGGAATACTTTTGTCCTTGTGTTGAGTGTGAAAGTCAGTGAGCTGCATTGAAATTTGTTTACTATCAATGTCAGATTATGACCATGGGAAGTGAGGTGAAGTGTGTGGAAATCCCTGGTGTAATTGCTTGTGCTGGATTGTGGTTTGTGTTTCAATATAGACCCCAACAGATTTCAGATTTTGTCATGGCTTAAGACACAAAATGTATTGCAAGGTTTGGACTTATAGTATGTATTTGTTTTAATTTACTAGTGACATCTAGAGGTATCAAACTTGAGCTTTTTCGCTTTAAAATTTACAATGGACCATTAATACAGCAAAAAATAACATCAAAAGCGGTTAAAAATTGTAGTTTACAGCATTTACAACTTTTGGGGCCTATTGTGCAATAATATATGACATAGGGGGATCAACGTATCTTCCATAGTTTATGTCAATCCTTTGTTTTTCAATCTTAAAATATTTTAAAGGTCACATCTGATTGTATTAGAGTGTTTTGACATTTTATCTCCCTGCGGCAGCAGGTAATCAGCGATGAAGAAACAAAAATTCTTATTGAGGAACACATTTTAAAGAATTACTAAATGCTGTTGAGCTGCGTTCATCTGATGACATCATCGTTTGCCTGAATTCTAACATCTTGAAAACTTTGATTGACTATAAACGAAAATCTACAAGCTTTTAAAACAATTTAAAGGGTATTGTACTAAGAATTTAGACCTTATGAATATGATGCAAAGACACCTGGGTAAATTTGTTTTCCTGTACTCTTATCTTTAAAATTTATTGAAAAACAATACAGAGCATCTTAAGTGGTACTTCCCTGTTGACAATGGTTGATGAGGTTTATTTACACCATGACAGGAATAGTCAAATTGTACCAGAGTTTATTTGGAGAAAAACCTAAAAACTTTAGAAGTCAAAATGTTTATCATGATTTGTAAACATTTCATTCCTTTTTGTCCTGGAAATATGTCTAGCTATGTCACAAAAGAATATCAATGTAGAATAGAAATAAGAAGTACAAGAATTAAATATCGATACCTTATTGTTCCAGCTCTGTGGGTTCTCAATAACAAAGATGATACCACAGGTTCCCAAAAGATGGTTCCTCACCATGGTGGCCTCCGTGTCATTTTCTATCAAGGATGGCAGGGTACCCTGGATGACCTTGGTGCAGACACTGAGGGAGCCATTCTCACTTCCTACGTTAGGACGTGTAAAGGCTTAACATTTCAAACTGTGTAAATATAAAATAAACATCCTTAGTGTTCATTTAATCCCTTTTATTTCCCTCTGAAGTTAATGTCTTACTTTTTTCTTAATGTTTACTAGTTATGGGGATCATTTAATCCCTCATACTTTCCAAGGACCAACTTCTTAATATTCCCCACCCCAGGGTCAACTTAAAGTTATTACCCTTAAAGGATTAGTTCAGTGGTCAAGCATGTCTATCTTATATGAAAGAGGACTTCAAAAGAAACAAAATAGTGAAAAAAGCATTACAAAAAAGCTTATTCCGTTAAAGGATTAGTTCAGGGGTCCTGCAAGTCTATCTTATTTTTGAATGATTTCTTCACCATTTCGCTTCTTTTGAAGTCCTCTTTCATAAAAGATGAACATGCTTGACCACTGAACTAATCCTTTATCTATATTTACCAATAGGGATTATCTAATCTACAAAATTTTACACAGGGTCAATTTATAACTCGCCCTAATATTTAATTATGGAGATCATTTAATCCCTCATATGTACCCTCTAGATATCGAAAATAGAATCTCTAAAGCAAGAGTAGCATTTATGAAGTTAAATAAGATATGGAACTCAAACACATTCTCAATTTATACAAAAATATGACTGTTTAACTCTCTTTCTAATTATGTACTCTAGTATGGTTGCGAGACATGGAGAGTTAATGTAGCAGATAATAAAAAGCTGGACATTTACGTTCAAATGTTACAGGAGAATTTTGAAAATCAGATAGCCATAAGTAATATCTAACAATGAAATACTGAGAATCACTCAACATGACAAAATCAGCACTGAAGTAAAAGGGTGGAGATGGATTGGTCATGTGATGCGCATGAGCACTATTAAGCACTGTGTGACAGCTATGACGTGGAAACCGTGAGGGGAGAAGGAAAGTTGGTCGTCCTAAAACAGCCTGGAGAAGGACAGTTAAAAAGTAGAGGAACGTGATGGAATGGAGCTCGTGACAGAAGCCAGACAATTGCAAATAATAGAGTCGAGTGGAGAGAGTGCACTATAGCCTTATCGGTCAGGAGGCCTAAAGAAACTACGTGAGGTGATGTACCCTCTATGACCAATTTCTTACTCTTCCTTATATTTAGCTCCGGGGTTCATTTAATCCCTATATTTTCATCTCAATCCAATTTTTCTAATTTTATTAGACAGCATCATTTATTCCCTTACATGTTCCCATGAGGTCAACTTATACAGTAAGTCTTTCTCATATTTACTTATGGGAATCATTTAATCCTTTATATTTTCAACTCAATCTAATTTTCATGAACGCATACATATGAAAAGTGACTTACCTCCACCTCTGCAACGGTCATCTTCTTAATCTTCTCCGGTAGTTTACCTCTCCTCAGTTTGGCCTTCAGCCAACTACAAAACACCTCAAAGTCATGTGACCGCGCAGCTGACCTCCCCTCACTGGACGGAAACGACACCATCAGCTTCCAGAAGGCATGCTGGGTAGAATGTTTAGCTGGGAATGTTCTTTGGACGTCATTGTGTTCATCAGTAGAAGGTAGCACTGTGGTATTATGTTGAACATGTAGTGCTCCAATTAGACAATGTCCATATGTCTTGGGGATATCTATGGGTTCCCATATCTTCTTCTTGTTTCTGAACCTTTGGTAGTGGATCTTTAGAATAGTTTTGGCAATATGCTCTCTGTTCAAGATGATGCTGTAATAAAAATGAACCTTACCTTTTCATTTCAAAATTGTAATTGTTTGTATCGTGATTTTGACCTTTTTGTTTCCAGATTTCAATTTCTTGTATCAAAATTTCAAGGTTTCAACTTTTTTTCATTTCAAGATTTTGAATTTTCGAGATTTTGACTTTATTTTATGTTTCGAGATTTCAAGTTTTGAGATTTTGACTTCTTTTTGAGGTTTCAAGATTTGGACTTTTATTTCATTTCGAGATTTCGGCTTTTCGTTTTGAATTGTCCACTTCTTCAAAACTACCGTACCGCCCAGTAAGTTACAGACGCATTGAAACACTGCAATTAAAGTCAAAATCTCACAAACTTGCAACGAAAAAACCAAGTCTCAAAATAAAATGAAGTCAAAATATCAAAACAAAAAGACCAAATCTTGAAATAAAATAAAGTCAAAATCTCAAAAAGTCCCTTCAGAGCCACAAAACAGGCAATGACACTTCACTTACTTTAAATAATTCACTTTTCATTTCTATTCCATGTTTCACCTATGGGGATCATTGAATCCCTTATTTATTACCTAGTATGTGGATCATATATCCCCAATCTTAACAATGGATATAATTAAATCCCTCATGTGTTTCTTTAGATTGAGTTCACTGCACTTCCCCATGTTTACATATGGAGATCATTTTTGCAGCATTTTGATCTATGGGTGTCACCTAATGCATCACTTGATCTATGTAGACCATTTAATCTATTATATCAATACATGAGGATCATTTAATCCCTAAGTCATTACATGAGGATCATCTAATTCAATGTGTGTATCTATGGGGATGTTTTATTCCTTCAGTTTAATCAATAGGATCATTTGATCAATACTATTACTCACACAGGTTAGTTAATCCCTCATTTTACCCATAGGGATCATTGAATCCCCTCTCATTACCTATGGGGATAATCATATTCCTCCTCTTCATATGGTGCAATAGCCCCATCTGCCTCCTCCTCGGTCCCTTTCCTCCGTCTCATACCCCCAAACTCCTCCACCTGTTTCTCTAAGCTCTGAGTCGATGGACCCACAGGGAAGGTTTCTAGAGTGTACTTGACGTGGAGTCGATAAGTATGCGCCTTTCTCCATCTGAAAACAAATTACAAAGTACAATATGGGTTTCAAAGATTCAATACCTATTATACAACATGGGTTTCAATGTCCATTAAAGGTCTAGGATTGGGTTCATTTTAAGTGATACATTAGGGACTTAAGTAGAGTTTTGACTAGACCAAAATGTTGGTGAAAATAAAATATGAGAGAGGTTGCAGGTCTGGCGAAACCTTGATAAAAATAATTGGATGGTCCCACAGAGGCTGAAATAAACAAAAATATTGGGGTGGGGAGGGAGTGGCCAATACTAGTGAATTCCTTTTATTAATTTTTATTCCAATTCTTCTTCTTCTTCTCCTGGCTTAAGTCCCACATCAGGTGGGGTCACCGGTGTGGACCAGCCTCCTCCATCTCCCTCTATCTTTGGCATCAACTTCTATCACCCCGACAACTCCCATATCCTCCTTCACACAAACCTTACATCTCCTCTTTGGTCTACCTTTACTCCTCTTTCCAACAGTCATCTGCTGGACCCTCTTGCAAACATACTCCTCTTCCCTTCTGAACACATGTCCTTTCCACTGCAGCCTTCGCTTACGAACTTGCCACTTAACTCACCTACTTGCACCCACTTGTTAATTTCTATTCCAATACCTCCTAAGCAAATTTCTTGAATGTTTTTAATATCAAGGTGGATTATCTTTTGTTTTGTCAGGGTTGATTCATAGTTTAGTGGGTAACAACAAACAATAAGGAATAAACGTAAACACAGTAGCGGCTTTATCTAATTTATCAAATATTTTCTTTGGCGACTTTTTTTTTTACTGCTATCATAGCAATATTATGTAACTGTTTTTTTGCGTTCTCATGAAATCTGCAATTCTCTTCTGTGCTATTATATAGGAGGACAAACTACATGATGATCTAGCTGCTGCATTCAATAGTCATCCATATTAGGGATATACCTGTCTAATGATGCTTGCAACATCTCACCTCCACTAATTGGAAAAACCCATAAAAGTAATATCGACTTTCAAGCATAGCTGGATAATTTCCAGACATGAATGCAAGCGTAGCTGGATAATTTCCAGACACGATTGCATGCCTAACAATCATTCAAATTAATTTAATCACTGATGTGTGAATCACGTCACCGAGCTGGGAAACTGTACCTATAATTTAATGCGCTAGTAAGTAAGTAAGTAATGCAAATGGGGGTGGGAGGCGGGCGGGGATGGGGGTGAATATAATCACCCGGGGTAGGTAATATCTGTTAATGATTGGGCATTTATAGGACACGTTTTTAATGTGGTTCTAGGATTGTAATGTAAAGGGGAAAAGAAGGTCATTAAAAATCTTGACATATTGACCATTTTACAATCTTTTGAATTCATATTATTCAAAAATATATGCAAATGTATGATGTCAGAGAAGTAACACATCATCTTCTTATTACCTGTGCAGCATCAAAAATAAAAGCATCAGGATAATTAAATTGTCTTATAGAATAACACAAACAAAGGCATATAATATATAATATAGTTAGATTGATAAAATATTGGTAATTTTACACTTTTGAATTTACAAAAATAAGCAAATTTGTTACGTCTCATCTTCTTATTACCTGTGCAACATTCTTGCCATCTTCTTCATCCGCACAATCTTCTCCAGCTCCGCTAGTTTCTCGTCTCTGATTTGAATTTCCTCCTCAATGACCTCTCGAGCGATCTGTTTACTCAAGGTCAGCGTCATATCATCCACAAGGTCAGAGGTCAATGTGTCTTGGGCCCTTGCAATTGACAATGATATTTCTTCCAGTAAAGATCTAAGATAAGACCAAAAAAAAAGACAACTGTGTGAGTCAGATGTTTCCACAAATAGAATTTCAAATATTTACTTCTCATATGATAGCACTTAGGTACAAGGGTTGAAGGGAACCATGTGGAACAGTATATCATATCATTTATTTGTTTCTTCACAACATTAAAACAAATAAGAATATACATATAACAAAAATACAAAAAGTTGGGAAGGGAAGTGCTCTAAAAATCCTTTATGGCTTAATGAGTAGAGCACTCCATATTAAAATGAAATAATATGACTTAATCTACTTTGAGTCATTACGCCCAATCCTCGCTACAATTTTTCAGCTTTTTTACCCGCAAGAATCTCCACATGATGAAATAACCATCCTTAGGAGGAATGGTCCATCAATCATTCATGGGTTTTGCACAAAGTCCTTCAAAGCATACAATGTATATTTTTTATTTAGGCTCAGCCAAGGACTGATTTGATTTGCATCATTGAACAGCACTTATGTGGCTTGAGCCCAAGATGAATGACCTATTGTGTACAGTGTAAGTAGCTGGTTGCTAACAAGTGAACTGTGAATAGACTATCAAGATGCTGTCAGATAAGAAGGTATAGATTACCCCTGTGTTGTGTATGGTGTAACAATAGCTGGTTTCTAATCAATGAATTGTTAAGAGTCTCTGGGGTTGAATGGTGTGGATTACCCCTGATTTAAAAAAAAAAATCCTGGGTGTCCGATTGGAGGGGTCTTAGGGCCACAAATTCTTAATGATTTTGGTGGGTATAACTTTAAGACTCTCCTAGAAGCAATTAAGAAATCCACCACAGATAGTTCAGTGATTTTACGCATCAGTAATTACACTCGCAATTATCTATATGCACATAATGAAACTAATTGTAAAGAGCCAGGTATTGTGGATTTGGTTGCTGCAGGGCCAAGTCATATGTGTAATGTGGGGCTGAGGATACATTCTGACTTTTGAAAGGATTTTTTCATCAGTGAGTTATAAACACTCAGGTGAGTTTGGATGCATTGGACTGAAAATATTCAGCCAGAGTTATTCATCATGCATACACATATTTGCATCTAAACAAGAATAGAGAGAAAACAAAATAAGGAAAAGAAAAAGAAAACCTCTAACCCCCACCATCTGTGGATAATGTTTGTTTGTTTGTTTGATGATGGCTTAACGGCACCACAACAAGTGAGGTCAAATTGTGCCTGAGAGGTCAGATCATTCTAGAGGTAGGAAGTAAAGGAAACAGGGGGAGAATGAGAGAAATTCAAGGACAAAAGGTCAGAAAGCTGTGATCGTGAGGGGAGGTGCATGGGTGAAACAAATAAAAAGTAGAGAGGGGGTGGAAGTGGAGAATTAAATATGGTCGTAGAGGGAGGCATGATGAAGGAAGCAGATAATTTTATCCGGAGGATTTTTCTGGAAGAACTCAGCAATTGAGTTGTAGGGAGCGAGGGAGGCTCTGGGAAGGTTGTACAGGGGGCAAGCAAGGAGAACGTGATGGATAAGAAATAGTTTACATGCAGAGGGGACCCAATAATATACAATATAATATTCCAACCCTCAACTGAGATCTACCCCATCCCGCCTTGAACAAAAAAAAAATTTTTTTTTTTAAACCTAACAATACAAAAATCAATAGGTTAGCTTGGATAAAGTATGTCTTAAGACGTGTCCTGAATTGTATGTTTTTATCATTATATTTCAAGAGGTAAAGAATTCCAAAGGTTAACTGCAACGATTTCTTAGGCTACTTAAGGTGGCATTGTTACGACAAGGAAATGAATGTACAGTATGTTATCGTGCAGTCTTGTATTGTAGGAATGCATTTGATTGTTTTCAGTAAAGAATCAATTAAAATAGTTGGGTAAGCTACCATGAATACATGTAAAAGTGAAAATAGCAATGTTAGTGCTAATTAAATCTGGCAGTTTTAACAGTTAAGGGAAGAAGGTACAGAAATTGTGTGATCATCAGAATTGTTCATGTGACGAATTGCACGTTTTTGAAAGACTATTAATTTATTCATGTAAGATTTAATGCAGGCAAACCAAATTGTTGAGCAATATGAGAAATGTGGGTATGCTAGACTTAAATAGATACAGCAAAGAACATGTTTAGGTAAGATATGCTTATGCTTAGATAATATACCGACACCTTTTGAGACATTGGTTGATATAAAATTTAGGTGGTCATGCCATAAGAGTTTTGAAATAATAAAAACACCTAAAAACTTTATCTTATTAGTACGTAATAAGAGTTTCCCTTTAAGATAAATTTCAAAATCATCATAAGCTTCACTATTACTGAATGCTACATAGTTAGTCTGATCAATATTAAGGGATAATTTCAAGCTCAAGATCAAGCTCATTACAAACTAATTGTTGAAGATTATAATGATTGTCATAAAAAAAAAAAATGTATTAGTATCGTCTGCGAAAAGAACAAGTGAAGAATTTGATGATAGTTGACTTATATTGTTTACATAAATGATATAAAAGAGCGGACCTAAAATTGATCCTTGCGGAACACCACATTGGATGAAACAGGAATCAGAATATACATTATTAAAATATGTGAATTGCGTTCTTTTAGACAAATAGCTACAACACCAAGATAAACAGGTACCTCTTATTCATAATGGTACAACTTATTAATTAATATATCGTGATCAATTGTATCAAAGGCCTTTAAATCAAGAAAAATTCCTATAAATGTAAGTTTTTTATCAAGGGCACTATATAACTTATCAACTGTATTAGTAAGAGCTAATTCAGTGGACAAACCTTGACGAAAACCACATTGACCATCAAAAAGTAAATCACGCTTATTTAAGAAGTCGTATACTCTATTATACACAATCCGTTCAAGTACCTTAAAAAAACGTGAGAGGACAGAAATGGAGCAAAAACTACTGAAAGATTAAGGATCACCCTTTTTATATACAGGGATCATTTTGCAGGTTTCATTTTGTCAGGAACAATACCACTTGAAAAGGAAACATTGCAGATATGTGCTAAAGGGACTAGGATAATTGTATTATTTTCTTTGTAATCATGCCAAAAAGTTTCTCTTTAAGCCTACCCGCACCGGACACCTGATTTAATCCTGAAAACTCAGATATGACAATTACCAACCCGACTTCCTGTTCAGTGTGTTGTGTTTCCACTCCAAGCAATGATTGTTTATCTGCTATTCCCATGCATGCCACAGTCAAGTAGCCCAAGGTTATTTGTGTGTATAAGATTACAGGAAGCCAGAATAATCAACTAAGGCACTTTGTGATTAAAGTCACTCATCCTGTTAAGTATCTTAGTGGGAGAAGTTTGTTTTTAAACTGATAATGAAAATAACTGTGTATCATAATGCCTGAGGTAATAATGTGCATTAACTGTGAATGTTTGACCATGGAGCTATAAGTTTATAGCTCCATGGTTTGACGGACCATTTCTCCTAAGAAAAGATATTGCTTCATGATAGAGGGTTTAAAGTTATCAAATCCAGAAGCTTCACATGGCTTTAAACATTGTGTTGTACTTCTTCGAATTAATGTTAAAATATTTCTTTTTTGCTATGCGAAGAACATGGTTTAGTTTATTTCTATATGTTTGATAATTAGTCTTATTGTAATAGTTTTTTTTTCCTTTAATCGAAGTGAGAATGCCCATAGTAATCCATGGGTGTTTTTTATGTAAGCTTGCTTTGTTTTTATATTGTGGGAAGAACATGAGGATAGTAACTTTAGGACATACCAACCTCACAGGTCTAAGAGATATCATAAAGATATATTCCACCTGCAAACTGTTTTATTCGTCAAGTTTTAAAAAGTTGTATCCATTTTTTGTGGAAAGATAAATTAATTTTCTTTTCACTAAGCTGTCTGCACATTCTATTGCGGACATTCCTTGTGAATCATTTTTCAGAACTTAGAATTTAATTGCTCATAACTTTAAATGGGTTTATCCTCTCTTAATTATTTGTTGAAAAGCCTAGTGATAATTGTTTCGATGTTTCATTAGATAACAATGTCATCGCCAGAGGTTTAGTTTTAAAGAAAAAATATAATGCACATGTAATACAGTGACAAATACTCAACATTTCCTATGGGGGTACACGGCTAGGCCCCCTCCCCACAGCTTGATAAATATAATTTTACTTGATGCATGGTGTAATCATAGTGTTGATGAGGAGTTTATAGCACTTATGCAAGACAAGTGGAGGCACGTGTAACAAAGTCAATGCTTCATGTGGAAGCACAAAGAGGATTCATCCTGCCCACCTACACCACTGACTGATGAACAACATACTGTACCTTCTTTCAGTGTTGATGAGGGATCTGGTTTCCTCCTTGACGACATCATCCACTACATCATTCAGAACTCTTTTCTGTATTTCCTGAAGCATTTTTGCAATTTCAATTTGCTCTCTTCTCTCACTTTGGACTCAAGCTCCAACCTGAAGAAAAACAAAAAACACACAAAACAAAACAAAACATTAGTTTGACCAAATACTGTATCTTTTTTCATACAAATAAACAAATATTTGAACATATATTCAACTTCTTTTAAACTTCAAAGTACCGTATTTGACAAAATAAGCACCCAGGGTGCTTACGAAAATAAAATTGTACCACTTTTAAGGCACAAAACTTTCTTCCTCATAAACACCCATGCTCAAGTCGCGTACAGTGCAAATTCTGCAAAACAAAGGAAAATTTAGCCCTATTCATAAGGATTTGCCATTTATTCTCCCCGTATTAACAAGAATTCCGGAGAGCGTACAAAAAAGGTATGGAACATAAATACATATAAACAGCATTCATTATTTGTTGATGCTGGGATATGTTATCAGTCAAAACAGTTGGGGGGCACTTATTAGAGCAGGGGCACTTATTATGTCGCATACAGTATGATGCACAAAGAAAATAGGTTTTATAACTGGTTATCTACCATGGGTGGTCCAATGCAATCTTAACATGTTGTTTGACTTTGATTGCCCAAATTAATATTTTCAATATTTTCTGACAAAAAATGGACAGTTATCACACTCCCTAGTTTCATTAGTACTATCAGAACGATTGTATTTTCTTTTATAAACGCGTCCCCAGGTTTTGCATTTAAAAACATAGCTCGAGTTTTAAATTATGAAGGAAAATGTAACTTACAAAAGAACGGCAATTCCTTTTAGGCCTATGGTATTAGTTCCTTCAAGTGATTTTTGTGTTTTTAGCATTATTGTGCATGGATTATTAATGGAATATACTCTTTGCATATTTTCTGCTTGGTTCAACTTACAGCCTTTTCAAGTCACATTCAGTAAGTTAACCGTTGTTACATCCTGAAAGTATGAAAAAGACTGGGGCGCTTATTAGAGACTCTAATAGAGAAAATAGCTAATCAGATTTTATTCTTATTTTTTTAGAAAACACATTAATTTTGAATGAAGAAATAGCTGTTTTAATTTTTTAAGTATCCAACTTAAGGCTGATCAAATGTGATATGAAATTCAATCAACTTTATGTTTCAAATTCACCCAAGAATGACCTAATAAATACAGTATCTTTAAGATTGATGTGCTAAAAGAGACTCCTACACAGACCTGGAAAATTCTACGGTTCTGGTTATAACCGCAGGAAAAACCGGAATTTGCGGAAATTTTGTTTTGTTACAGATTTCTTGAGTAAGCAACAGTATTTATATATGTGGTAAATATGTGCTCTAAAAAGCCTCCCATTTAATTGTGGGTTAAAAGTACTTTGAATTGCGGATTCGTGGTATAAAGATGTGTTTACTATATTAATATTATTTCTGTCACGTTTATTAATGGAAAGATTTTGGGCACCTTTATTCAGAACCGTGGAAAATTTTACAATTAATTCTATTTCTGCTCTTAGGGATATCATGATAAATAACTCAGACTATACTTTTTTAGTCCAATGCTTCCAAACTCACCAGTGTTTATAACTCACTGATGAAAACATCCTTTTAAAAGTTTAGATGAATCCTCAGCCCCACATTACACGCATGACTTGGCCCTGCAGTAACCAAATCCACAATACCTGGCTATTCACAACAACTTCCATTGTGTACATATAAATAATTGGGAGTGTAATTACTGATGGGTAAAATCACTGAGCTATCTGCTTCTAGCAGAGTCTAAAAGTCATACCGGCCGAAATAAAGGTTCTTGCGGGTGGAAAGACTTAAAATTTGTAGCGAGGATTGGGCGTAATGATGTTGAAAACAATATTAGATGTACATAAAATATGATATAAAGAGCTATAAAAAAAACTTGGCATTACAGATTTTATTATTTTGTGGATTAGGCATGAAAAAGGCTGTAAAAGGGTTCATTTAAACTATCTTTCCAAGGTATGTTATTTTAATTTCATAAGTTTAACTTTAATAGCTAATGTTGTCAGAAGTGTCACTAAACCTTTTCAAATCTGAATCATTAATTTCTGGAAAACTAATTTAAATAATATCACATGGCTGAAATTTACGTGACCATAATGGACCAATCATACATATTGAGGGTTTTTTTTTTGACCAATCAAGCACTGGTGGAATCTTGGTTATCTGCACAATTCACGTACGGTGTGGAACCAAACGTTCGAGAAGAAAAATTGTTTTAAGTGCACGTATTAAAACGTGCGTTATACATAAGCGTGTGTATTGCTGCTTACAAATTTTTCCCTCAAAACTGGACCTGATTGGCTGGGAATCAATTCCCACAACAGCTTTTCGGTCAAAGTATTAAATTAATCACGTTCGGCTAAAATTGGTTTGAAAAGGTTTATACTACACTACCATGCCAGACCTTACACTAGCTCTATCATAATCTCTAGAAATTATAAGAAAGTATGAATGGGAAAGAGGCAAAGAACATGTATGACTGATGTCGAACTACAGTTGCAGATTAATCAACGCTCAACTATCATAGCTAAAATGAAAACATCTGCCTCTGTTGCATCGATGAACAAACAAAACATTGAACTCTCTGATCTGATAAGAAGCTGCTTCCATTAAATCTAAAATTAGACTCGATATTCATTAAAACAAAAATTTCAAAACAGACATGGCAAAGCATTTGTTGGGATGTATCCTATTGCCCTAAAATTGCAGCTGCTAAAGCAAATTGTTTAGAAGAATCCGATTGCTAAAGTAATGGCAACATCTAGATCCCTTTCTTGATCAACACAACCAAAATTTGAACCATTCATTCATCATCAAAAGCCAACTTTCTCTGACAAAAATGAATAATTTTGCATTGATCAATATTAGTGGAGGTAAAATGATGGCAGGACTTTGTGACTTTAGAACTCTTCAGTGAATTAGTGAATTTAAAACACGACATTCTATTTAAACAGGTGCTTATTCTTTAAACATTCTAAAGTTGTTCTTGTGCCAAAATATTGGTTGATGTTTGCACAATAACAGACTGAATGCTTAAGGAAATTATTCTCTGAATTTGTACTATAGCATAATAAAGAATTAAACAATACTAGGAGAACAAATAAAGTTTTCAGTGAAAAATAATAATAAGAAAGGCTCGAACCACTGTTGAGGTTTATATTGTTACGCACATCTCATGCTCAGGTGCCACAGAAGAAATTTTAAGGTCTATAGACTTGTACAAATTTATGGCTCATTAGCATGACTTTTAATTTGATATAAGAAGAGTCTTAGAATTAAAAATATCCCTTTTATTGTCTAAGTTATGGTTGATTGAAGATTCAGGAAATTTAGTTATGCAAATTTTTATAGTAAATTTGTGATGTTTGACTGGGTGGGCAGCTTAAAAACTTACGTTCTTCTTTTGATTTCCCTTCTATAATCTCAGTAGTAACTGCATATAAGTTAATTAATAAGAAAGTTAATCTTAGTAGTAACTGCATGTAAGTTAGTTTATAAGAAAGGTAACTATTATTAAGTTGCAAAACTATTGCTCAGAACTTGCTGCATCCTTCGTAAGAATTGTGAGGAACCAATACAAAATTAACTAAGGTGACCTAGGTCAGTGAAATGAATCCTCTAAATGTGATAGGGTAATTTCTGGTGTGTACTGTTCCATTTCGTATTTTCAGCAAGGATGGATATTCTGCACCTATTTTAAGATATGCGAATTCCTATGACCTGTGGTCATCCACTTGAAACAACTGTTGTTACAAGTGACTGAGCGCATGACTGAACGTCTGGAGGTTTCCTTTAAAGTCTACCAAAGATTTATCATGCAATTTTTCCATAGATATGCCAAACGATATGCTGGCATTAAGCGCAAAGGTTGGTCTTTTGTATCACACATTCTCCTAGATGAGGATGTAAATGGCAGCTCCAACGTCATGCTTTTTTACTCCTGCCTAGTTCTCCGATCACTTCTTAAAAAAACAGAATTCAAATCCACACTTCTGACTTAAAAATCAGTCAACTGGCAATTGCCAACGAGGCACATTGACCTAATAAGAAGTTTTTGCCAAATTCCCATTCGCAGGATGATTATCAATACAACAAACCACTATTCAATTTCATCATTTCAAGCATATAGAAAGGATTGAGGGTGCAAGCAGGGAATTTGATCCCTACTTTTTTTTCTCTCATATTTATATCTTTTGTATTCAATTTGGTGATCTGTGTATTTTAGGACTTTGACACAACCCGCCCCACCCCCACTACTATCAGTAGCAAATACAGCTTATGACCTCAAGAGTAACGACAAATACTAACCTCTGTTTATGTTGTCTGTGCAACTCCTTGGAATTTTCATCTTGCATGATCTCAGACACGACATCTTTAGCAACCTCTTCCACCGATTCATAGAGGACATTGCTGGCGATATCCAACATCATTTGTCGGTCAAATATGATATCATCAAGCACCCCAGAAGCAACCTCTCTTGCCATCTCATTAATGACGTCATAGAACATTTCACGAATGATATCTTTACAACCTATAAAAATGATCATTCCTTTACATAATTTTCAAAATGGAGCATAAAGTTACTTTGATGAGGGCTTAATGGCACCGAGTGTCAAATTGTGCCTGAGAGGTAAGATCAATCCAGAGGTAGGAACGAAAGAAAACAGGGGGAGATTGAGAGAAACACGAGAATTAAAAGCCAGAAAGCCCGGATCGATAGGGGAGATGCATGTTTGTTTGTTTGATGAGCGCTTAACGGCACCATGGCAAGGAGGGTCAAATTGTGCTTGAGAGGTTGGATCATTCCGAAGATAGGCAGGAAACAAAACAGGGGAAATTGAAAGAAACACGAGAACTAAAAGCCAGAACGCTCGGATTGAGAGGGGAGATGCATGTTTGTTTGTTTGTTTGATGAGCGCTTAACGGCACCATGGCAACAAAGGTCAAATTGTGCTTGAGAGGTAAGATCATTCCAGAGGTAGGAAGGAAACAAAACAGTGGGAGATTGAGAGAAATACGAGAACTAAAAGCCAGAAAGCTCGGATCTAGAGGGGAGATGCATGTTTGTTTGTTTGATGAGCACTTCACAGCACCATGGCAACGTGGGTCAAATTGTGCTTGAGAGGTAAGATCATTCCAGACGTAGGAAGGAAAGAAAACAGGGGGCGATTAAGAGAAATACGAGAACTAAAAGACAGAAAGCTGGGATCGAGAGAGGAGATGCATGGGTGAAAAAAATAAAGTAGAGAGAGAGAGGGGGTGGCAGAGGAGGACCAAATATGGTTGTAGAGTGAAGCATAATGAAGAAAGGAGACCATTTTATCCAGAAGGTTTTTCTGGAAGAGCTCGGCTATTAAGTTGTGGGGAGTGAGGGAAGCTCTGGAAAGGGACAAGCAAGGAGAACGTGATGGACTGTGAGGATGCAATGGCAATTGTTGCAGAGGGGTTGGGGGGAGCCAATAAGGAGGTGGGAGTGAGTGAAGTGGGTGTGACCTATTGTAAAGCAGGTAATGTGACGTTGTTGACACGAGAGAGGTTGTGGATGGTGGGTTTGATCGGAATGGTGGGCTGGATGACGTGGAGTTTGTTATCAATTTGGGAGTCTCATGAGGTTTGCCAGCAGTCACAATTAAGGGAAGCGATGAGCGATTTGATGTCAGAAACGTTTTGGGGGAAATGGGGTAGGGGAGGTTGAGGGCCATCTCAGCGGCTGTATCAGCTCTGAGAATTTTGTACCAGAGAAATAGTATAAAAATAGCAAGGAGATATAAAAGAGTAGCATCCATGCCCACACTACTTATTTGTAACTTTGATATCAAAACTGAATATAATTGACCATGTGGGGCGCATTGACTATGTGGGGTGCATTGACTATGTGGGGTGCATTGACTATGTGGGGTGCATTGACTATGTGGGGTGCATTAAATATGTGGGGTGCATAAACCATGTTGGGTGCATTGACTATGTGGGGTGCATTGACTATGTGGGGTGCATTGACTATGCGGGGTGCATTGACCATGTGGGGTGCATTGACTATGTGGGGCGCATTGACTATGTGGGGTGCATTGACCATGTGGGGTGCATTGACTATGTGGGGCGCATTGACTATGTGGGGTGCATTGACCATGTGGGGTGTATTGACTATGTGGGGTGCATTGACCATGTGGGGTGCATTGACTATGTGGGGTGCATTGACTATGTGGGGTGCATTGACCATGTGGGGTGCATTGACTATGTGGGGTGCATTGACTATGTGGGGTGCATTGACTATGTGGGGTGCATTGACTATGTGGGGTGCATTGACCATGTGGGGTGCATTGACTATGTGGGGTGCATTGACTAGAACGGAGAATATAGTACAAAATCTATTTTGTATTAGAGAGATAGTCTAAAAATATCTATTAAAAAAAAAAGTAGCATACATACTATTAGAGAGATAGTATAAAAATATCTATTAAAAATAAAAAAAGTAGCATACATACCCAAACTAATGAATTGGGACGTATTAAAACTGGGTAAGAGGGGTGGAATGACTAGAAAAACCAGAAGCAAAAGGCTTTGTGGTTCCTATGTTTTTTTTTAAACTGATTGATTTTGTATTAACTGTTATGTCATTGTATATCATGAAATATTTGACATGACATGAATCATTCTTCAAATATCATATTTACAAGCTCTTTTTAGCAAAATCATTATAAACCACGCCCATTTTGCATATTAATGAAATTCAATGTTTTATGAAATAAACACATACAAACTAGCTTACATCATAAAGCTACTAAATATAACACAAAAGAGACATGTGATTGTTAAATTATGAGCATTTTTAGATTTTATCATTAATCCCCACGTTCTCATTAATATGCATGACATGGCCACTAAAAACAATAGGGCACATCTGTGGACCATGGGCTATCTGTGTACCACATATGAACTGAATCCCTGTATCGTTCTTGAGATACTGTGTTTACAAGCTCTGTTTAACAAATTCATGTTAAGCCACGCCCACTATGCATATTAATTAAATTCAACGTTTTTATAAAATGAACACATACACACTAGCTAACAACATAATTATACTGAATATGAAACAAAGCAGACACATGATTATCCACATATGAGCATTTCAAGACTTTTACATTGGGCCTCGCCTACTTATTTACTCATTAATCTTACCTTACTCAGCAAAGAACTTTGGCCCAGTGGAATGGCTTGACTTTAGGAGAATCATTCGCGAGTGACAAATTTGAATCAGTCTTTAAATTCCATTAAATGTGATTGCAAATGACCCTCCTAAAGTCGGGCCATTCTACGCGGGCCAAAGTCCTTTGTCCGTCCATTAAATACACATATAAACTCCGCCTCAACATTAATCTTTTTACAACATTTTCATGCCAGATTGTTTACAGTGCATAAAAACAACTAAAAAGAATAAAAAATGAGAAAGATTCACATTATTGTATTGCTTTTTAAAAAAATTACCTGTTTTGAAAATGGAATAAACAAAATAATCATAGACGTGCATTAATAGGATTTAATGCACGGCTCAAAGCAATGCAAATACTCCATTGAAATAGAATAAATAACACTTCTTAAGTTGGGCCAGACCCTCAGACCAAAGTCCTTCGCCAAGTGCATTAAATGTACATATAAACACTCCGTCGCAACATTAATCTTCAATTATAGTAAAACAACTATACAACGCCTATATACTATACAAGGAAAGAAGCTTTACCAAGGGCAGTTTCTTGGGGGAAGGGGGCTGCCGTGCCTCTTCTCCTACTTGTTGCTGATTTGCATCATGGGTAACGGCTGCTGCTGACCACTCTCTAGGTGTAACTTGCTCTGTAGCTGACCTAGTTTTCTCTTGGGAAGACGGCAGGGATGTTTCTTCTTCTTCATGATCTGTAAATATATAAGCAAAGCCGCTGCATTCTCTTTGTTGGACCATACCCGGAAAGGAGACCTGTTCATTACTCAAATTTAGTCCGACAAGGGTTAATAGTAATCCTAGTCAGAACACGCTTGGAAAGGGACTTGTTTTTACTCAATTTCAGTGCGACAAGGGTTAATAGTAATCCTTGTCAGAACACGCTTGGAGAGGGACTTGTGCTTCACTCAATTTCAGTGCGACAAGGGTTAATATTAATCCT
The DNA here is from genome assembly GCA_020152595.1 of Chiridota heheva. NCBI lineage: Eukaryota > Metazoa > Echinodermata > Holothuroidea > Apodida > Chiridotidae > Chiridota > Chiridota heheva. The sequence continues at coordinate 212,404 of JAIGNY010003561.1, forward strand.
TGTCAGAACAGCTTGGAAAGGGACTTGTGCTTCATTCAATTTCAGTCCGACAAGGCTTAATAGTAATCCTTGTCAGAACACGCTTGGAGAGGGACTTGTGCTTCACTAAATTTCAGTGCGACAAGGGTTAATATTAATCCTTGTCAGAACACGCTTGGAAAGGGACTTGTGCTTCACTCAATTTCAGTGCGACAAGGGTTAATAGTAATCCTTGTCAGAACACGCTTGGAAAGGGACTTGTGCTTTAATCAATTTCAGTCCGACAAGGGTTAATATTAATCCTTGTCAGAACACGCTTGGAAAGGGACTTGTGCTTCATTCAATTTCAGTCCGACAAGGCTTAATAGTAATCCTTGTCAGAACACGCTTGGAGAGGGACTTGTGCTTCACTAAATTTCAGTGCGACAAGGGTTAATATTAATCCTTGTCAGAACACGCTTGGAAAGGGACTTGTGCTTCACTCAATTTCAGTGCGACAAGGGTTAATAGTAATCCTTGTCAGAACACGCTTGGAAAGGGACTTGTGCTTTACTCAATTTCAGTGCGACAAGGGTTAATATTAATCCTTGTCAGAACACGTTTGGAAAGGGACTTGTGCTTCATTCAATTTCAGTCCGACAAGGGATAATATTAATCCTTGTCAGAACACGCTTGGAAAGGGACTTGTGCTTCATTCAATTTCAGTCCGACAAGGGATAATATTAATCCTTGTCAGAACACGCTTGGAAAGGGACTTGTGCTTCATTCAATTTCAGTCCGACAAGGGTTAATATTAATCCTTGTCAGAACACGCTTGGAAAGGGACTTGTGCTTCACTCAATTTCAGTGCGACAAGGGTTAATAGCAATCCTTGTCAGAACACGCTTGGAAAGGGACTTGTGCTTACTCAATTTCAGTGCGACAAGGGTTAATAGTAATCCTTGTCAGAACACGCTTGCCTGGAAAGGGACTTGTGCTTCACTCAATTTCAGTGCGACAAGGGTTAATAGTAATCCTTGTCAGAACACGCTTGGAAAGGGACTTGTGCTTTACTCAATTTCAGTGCGACAAGGGTTAATATTAATCCTTGTCAGAACACGCTTGGAAAGGGACTTGTGCTTCACTCAATTTCAGTGCGACAAGGGTTAATAGTAATCCTTGTCAGAACACGCTTGGAAAGGGACTTGTGCTTCACTCAATTTCAGTGCGACAAGGGTTAATAGTAATCCTTGTCAGAACACGCTTGGAAAGGGACTTGTGCTGCACTCAATTTCAGTCCGACAAGGGTTAATAGTAATCCTTGTCAGAACACGCTTGGAAAGGGACTTGTGCTTCACTCATTTTTAGTCTGACGGAGGTACACATATGCAAAGGCAGCATTAAGTTTAATTGACTTATATAACATTCATTAAAAAATGAAAAAAAGAGCAAAATGCATGTATAAATCCATTGATATTTGACACCACTTGGTTTATGCACTTTTATATGCAAATTTATGATATATGAAATGACATGAGAGAGAGATTAAATGCCCTTTATAAAGCACTCCATATATAATGATCATTTTCCCGAGTTTTGACTGGTAAGTTACTGATTCTGAGAACTGCTTTTGGACTCATACACGCGAAGTTCGCAAAAAGTATCTACATGAAAAACACATTATCATCATTTTCAAGTCTGAAACCAAATTGATAAATAAATGCAAAAAATCATGAAAAAATAAGCTGTTTTGTAACTTATAATTTTTTCTATTTTTTTTGTAGCTATCTATATATCTTATGTTTATAGAAAATAATATTCAAAGGATTTGGGTGGGATAGTAATAGGTGATATGATCTGACATTAATGCTAACACAAACAAGCACAGGGGATGATGAACTTCCTCATCCTGCAGTCTCAAACACTTCCCTCTCAGAAATGTCAAAAAAACCATTTCCAGGGAGTTCCTGATTTCTTCCTAAGATACAAAGCGACAAAATGGAATTCCTTGTTTTAATTCAAAGTATTTTGGAGTTATTTCCTGCACTAGCAACTGGCGGTATACAAGTAAGCAAATTTGGTGGGAATTCTTGTTCAATATTTTCCTTATTTCCTATAGATTTTGAGATAAACTACAATCTTGGACAAAACTCTCTGGAACACTTTATACACATTTGTACTGTGTTTATGAACACACTTTTCTATTCTTTAAATATTCACCATTCATACATAACAAATAGTGGCACTTTTACTTAGTGGGGTCTTCGTTCATATTCTTTATCTTTTAATAGTATTTTCTTTTATATAGGATGTTTGCATAATTTCCTTGACGTCCCCAGTGTACCCTACCCTAAATTAATATCTTAACCTCTACCCCACCCCCATTCAATATTGGTCATTGTTAATGTGTTTTTTTCTTTCTTTCTCAAATTAGGTAAAAACACACAAATTTAATATTGGAAAAGGGGCAGGGGGTGGAGACTTTATAAACTGAGGAAGGAAATAATTAAGATTTACAACAATAATTATTTAGATTTTTGCTGACTCTGAACTGATCCAACAGTTTCGTCCAAGATTGTAGCTATGTTTTGCCTTGATATCACTTTGGTGATCAAGGAAAACCATTTGCTTGACTACAGTTTCCTCCAACTTGAATGAGTCATTCACATTACTTAAGTTTAAAAAGCATGAAACCAAATCCTAACACTTTCACCATCCCACTAACATTCTTTCAATTTTCATCCAAACATGCTGAGTTGTTTTTCCCCTGGCAACGCTGATTGAGAAACGGGATGTTATTCACTGTCTTAAAAGTATGCGGTTTTGATAAATGTACTGTTACTGTGAAGTGAAGATTGTAGCTATGTTTTGCCTTAATATCACTGGTGATTAAGCAAAACCATCTGCTTGACTACACTTTCCTCCAACTTAAATGAGTCATTCACATTACTGTAAGTTTAAAAAGTATGAAACCAGATGTAACACTCTCACCATCCCACTCACATTTTTTAAATTTACAGATGATGGTTTCATCCAAACATGCTGAGTTGTTTTTCCCCTGGCAATGCTGATTGAGAAACGGGATGTTATTCACCGTCTTAAAAGTATGTGGTTTTGATAAATGTGGGGGAGGTATGGAAAAGAGAGAAAGCACTGGTAGACAGATGATGACAAATGTTATTTTCTCTAGTACTTCCTCTTGTCGTAAGATATTTTCATATTTTCTCTTGGCATGAGGGAGTTGATCTGACCAAAGATATTTTGAGAGAATACGTTTGGGAATTTTCACACACTTTATAAGATTTCATCATGAGAAATATCTTATCATAATTTGTTGCAGAAACAATTTAAAACTGTTCACATGAAAAGAAATAAAACACTTATCTACCTGATTCACTTCGCATTATCCTGTGAAGGACAAACCTGCCTTTCTGATCAAAGCTGGACGTGGGTATGTGGCGTAGGTTTGGTGGCAGCGGTCCTCCATTAACAATCTTGAAAAATACAAAAATTAAAACTTCTTACCTACTTAGTTATTTGCTTTTCAGGTCTAATACTCAGAATGTAAGGGCAAACATATTGAATGTCAGTGAATATCAGAAACATTGTACCCAGCTAGTCCACATCAACTAATTAAGCATCATGCAGGCAAAAGAGTAGATCCATGTAAAAAAGTGTAAGGAGGAAAGAGGGGAGGGGGGGAAATTAAAAGTGTACTAAATTGTACTTTGTGAAAAAAATGTTGTATGTTAGAGGGTTCACCAAAAAGTAAAAAGTGGAGGATATATATCCCTCAACCCCCAGGAGCAGTACCAGATGGAGTCGAGGGGGAAAATATTTAAGATTCACTTTCACCTGTCATGATAAACAAACTTATCCTGAAAGAAACTTTTTACTGCTACCCCTCCCCCTCCCTCTTTTCTCCCCCTCCTCCCTTATGAATATAATTCCTTGAACTTGAGCATACCTCTCCAACAAGCATATCATTCTTGGCTTCAATAATCAATATGGATCTCGAGGCAGGGATGACAGAATCTGGCTGGAAAAAGTCGCTTCGACTGAGATGCACCAAACCAACTTCAACACGTAAACCATGGGAGAAACAGAACTCCCTTGCCTGCAAAGAAAGCGAACACAACAGATGTTTAAAGCTTTATGCATGCCTAAAGATTACTGAAAGAATTATAAGTATTATAAAGAGCTTCTTGTGTCAACATTGAACTCCTTAACACTTTCAGAGGGTACCTGGGTATATAAATCTCCCCCCCTCTCACCTCCCAACCCCCCATTACCCAAATCTGAACAAAAATATACATTATTGAACTTTTATCGTTAACAAAAGATCATACGTTGTGACATGAACTAGGGCCTTACATGGATTTGATTGATTAATCAGACTTAATGGCACACCAACAGCAAAGGACATAGTGCCAATGAGATTAACAAGTTTCAAGCTAAAATAAAGCACTGTTTAAAGAGATGTTTATTGAAGTGGTAATAGGGATGAAGGGGTCCTTTGGGGCAGGGGACAGAAGAATTATGATTTAGCTTCCACCATGTAAGCAACATTTTTTGTGATTGTAGCTGTCAGGCCGTATCTACAGTAGTTTGGTGTCGATTCTTAGGTACAATTAGCTACATGTATGTGCAAGTTCCCTAGTGCGGACAATTATTTACAAGTATATTGAAAATCCAAGGTCCATATAGGGAAACAGTTTTTTTTTAAACTCTTTTGAAATTGATCTGAAGTGTGCATTTCCAACATGATTTTCAACATTTTTCTGCCACCTTCCCCCCTCCATCAGGTAAACCTGACCCCCTCCAACAGGTAAACACCCCCATCAGGTATACTTAGCATGTGTAGCAATACCTTAAGCGCCACATAGGGATATCTTATATGTAAACTACACCAAGACGATATAAGTCAGGTGGTGCCACCCACATACAAAATCCATAGATCCGCCACTACCTTCGGTGGTCAGTCTTCTCCACAGCTAGATCAGAAGCTGATCTATGCAAACAATCATAAAGGCAGAATTATCAAAAGATAATGGATAATATACTTAGTACACTGCATATTTTACATGATGGTATACTTAGTACACTGCATATTTTACATGATGGTATACTTAGTACACTGCATATTTTACATGATGGTATACTTAGTACACTGCATATTTTACATGATGGTATACTTAGTACACTGCATATTTTACATGATAATATACTTAGTACACTGCATATTTTACATGATAATATACTTAGTACACTGCATATTTTACATGATAACATACTTAGTACACTGCATATTTTACATGATAATCCCTTTCTCAACATGAGTTCAGTACACTGCATATTTTTATGATAATGTCCTTAGTCCTCTGATAATTTTCATATGAAGCACTAATTTGGGCTTACTTAGTTCAAATCCAGGACTGCATATTTTACATGATAATATCTTAGTACACTAATTCATGATTTACTGTTGGGCCCTGCATATTTTACATGATAAACCTTAAAACTTCAAATCCAGGACTGCTAGCTTGTCAAACTGATTTTTACTGATAAGGCTTAGTATATGTTTTACTAAACCTTATAACTGCATTTAAACAGGATGCTAGCTTAGTCAAACTGATATTTTACTGATAATATTAGCCCATATTTTATGTTTTACTAAACATTACATGATAATATAACTTAATTACACTGCATATTTTACATGGCCAGGACTGATAACATACTTAGCATATTTTTGATAACATACTTAGTACAACAGATTCTTACTGATAATTGGGCCCTATATGTTAACATACTAAACTAAAACTTCAACATGATAGGACTGCTAGCTTGTCAAACTGATTCTTTACATATTGGACATGATAATATGTTTTACTGCATAAACATGATAAAACTTCAAATCCAGGACTGCTATTTTTGTCAATAACTGATTCTTCACTGTTATTTACATCCCTTTCTCAACAGTTCATGTTTGATAAATCTGAAGCACTAATTTGGGCTTCCGGGATTCAAATCCAGAACTGCTAGCGTGTCGTACTGATTCTTTACTGTTGGGCCCTATATGTTTTACTAAACATTACAACTTCAAATCCAGGACTGCTAGCTTGTCAAACTGATTCTTTACTGTTGGGCCCTATATGTTTTACTAAACCTTAAAACTTCAAACCCAGGACTGCTAGCTTGTCGAACAGATTCTTTACTGTTGGGCCCTATATGTTTTACTAAACCTTAAAACTTTAAACCCAGGACTGCTAGCTTGTCGAACAGATTCTTTACTGTTGGGCCCTATATGTTTTACTAAACCTTAATACTTCAAATCCAGGACTGCTAGCTTGTCAAACTGATTTTTTACTCTTGGGCCCTATATGTTTTACTAAACCCTAAAACTTCAACCCAGGACTGCTAGCTTGTCAAACTGATTCTTTACTGTTGGGCTCTATATGTTTTACTAAACCTTATAACTTTAAACCCAGGACTGCTAGCTTGTCGAACAGATTCTTTACTGTTGGGCCCTATATGTTTTACTAAACCTTAAAACTTCATCCCAGGACTGCTAGCTTGTCAAACTGATTCTTTACTGTTGGACCCTATATGTTTTACTAAACCTTAAAACTTCAACCCAGGACTGCTAGCTTGTCAAACTGATTCTTTACTGTTGGGCTCTATATGTTTTACTAAACCTTAAAACTTCAAACCCAGGACTGCTAGCTTGTCAAAATGAGCTTTCGTACAGGGGCCTGTTTTTTTTCCATTGATGATCCAGATTTTTCGCACCCAACATGTATGTCACAGACAAGTTACTTGCAGCAATACATGGTTTTGTAAAATGTAAGCAGGAACCAGTTATTGCAGATGCATGTGCCAATTGTAAAAGCTCTCTTCAATCTTTGTGTAAAGGTCTGTGGATGCTTCCTGTCCCAACACAGAGCTCTGCATTCTTAGTAAACGGTTTTTAAATTTCAAAAATAGCATTTATTGTTATTGCTGATCCGAGTTTAAGGATGTACAGTATGTAAGATCCTGGTATAAACGATTTGTGATGTGTCATTGGAATTCAGTTTAAATTTGTTAGATGACTCCTTAAAATTCTTTCCTAAATTACAGGTTCTAAAACTGATTTCAATATCTGTGTATTTTAAATGGTTGAAAAGTATGACTAAAGGTATCTAAAGTAAATAAGCAAAAATAAAGCTATATAAAGAGGGAATATCATTTTTTCATCAAAAATGTTTGACACTTAAATAAAAATCTGATACATATCAACAACGTCACTTCCATGGCACTAATTGATTGGCTTTCCGGTGATTGCATATTTCGACCAATCAGAAAGGATGGATTGTAGTGTATTTGTTATCCCCATTTTCACAAAATAGTTGGCCTTTTAATGCATGGCATATGTAAGCTAATTAGTATGTGATCAGTCCCTAACGTAGCTTACCCGGTTGCAACATACGCAGCTCAGGTAGGAACTTTTATGTGTTAAAGTTGCCTCAAATGCTATATACCCACTATCTGCTTCAGACTCTGATAGTCAGAATGAGTAGCACATAAATCATCTATAGCTAGGGCAGAATGTACGTGGTACTTCTAATAATAAGTTACTGGGATCACCTTATCTGCTTGGTCGGGTTGTAATGATTTAAAGGACTGTGTATATTGTTAATGATTTGTATCAGGTGAACAGTTTACCTTTTTAGCTTCCTGTTTAACACACTAGTTTGTTTACTAGCTCCTGATATTTTCTAGAAAAAACAAATTTACCATTCCTTAACATTTAAGGAACTTCCTTATCATTTAAATTGTACAAATTACTCCTAATCAAAAATACATTCAGGAGCAGTGCAAGTAAGCAAATGTTCCTTAGACTAATGTTTGGATTTCTCAATACGACTCGGAAAGTATAAAACTAGAAGGGTAAATAGCATCATGGTAATTGACACCCATATCATATGACCAGGCCAATTATAAAAATGGCATCTCGCACATGTCCCACATGGCATTCCATGCCCCATATGGCATCCCATGCCCCATATGGCATCCCATGCCCCACATGGCATCCCATGACCCACATGGCATCCCATGCCCCACATGGCATCCCATGCCCCACATGGCATCCATGCCCCCATGGCATCCATGCCCCACATGGCATCCCATGCCCCACATGGCATCCCATGCCCCACATGGCATCCCATGCCCCACATGGCATCCCATGCCCCACATGGCATCCCATGCCCCACATGGCATCCCATGCCCCACATGGCATCCCATGCCCCGCATGGCATCCCATGCCCCGCATGGCATCCCATGCCCCGCATGGCATCCCATGCCCCGCATGGCATCCCATGCCCCGCATGGCATCCCATGCCCCGCATGGCATCCCATGCCCCGCATGGCATCCCATGCCCCGCATGGCATCCCATGCCCCGCATGGCATCCCATGCCCCATATGGCATCCCATGCCCCACATGGCATCCCATGCCCCACATGGCATCCCATGCCCCACATGGCATCCCATGCCCCACATGGCATCCCATGCCCCTCATGGCATCCCATGCCCCACATGACATCCCATGCCCCACATGACATCCCATGCCCCATATGGCATCCCATGCCCCACATGGCATCCCATGCCCCACATGGCATCCCATGCCCCACATGGCATCCCATGCCACACATGGCATCCCATGCCACACATGGCATCCCACCCCATGTCCCACATGATATCCCATCCCATCCATTGTCCCACATGGCAATCCACCATATGTCCCACCCTATGACCCACATGGTATCCCATCATATGTCCCACATGCATCCCATCCCATGTCCCAAATGACATCCTACCCCATGTCATCCCATCCCACGCCTTGTCCCGCATGTCATTCTACCATATCTCCCATGTGGCATTCCACCATACAGTATGTCTCACATGGCAATCCATCATGTCCCACATGGCATTCCACCATATGTCCTACATGGCATCCCACTCTATGACCCACATGGCCTCCCACCTTATGTCCACATGGACCCCATCATACATGTAACTCCCACATTAATCCAACCATATGTACCACATAACATCCCTCCCTATGTCCCACATGGCATCCCTCCCTGTGTCCCCCAAGACATCCCACCATATGTGCCCCATTGCATCCCACCGTATGTTCCCCATGGGATCCCACCGCATGTTCCCCATGGCATCCTACCGTATGTCCCCATAGAATCCCACTGTATGTCCCCCATCAGTGGGTTCCCACCTGATGTCCCACATGACATCCCACCTTATGTCCCACATTGGATCCCACCATATATCCCATATGACATCACATCCCATGTCCACATTGCCTCCTACTCTATGTCCCACATAGCCTCCTACCCAATGTCACACATGGCATCCCAACCTATATCACACTCTGTGTTACTCATGGATCCCAACCCATGTCCCACATGGCACCACCCCATGTCCCAAATGATATCTCATACCATCCTATGTCCCACATGACATCCCATCCCATGGTATTCCACCCTGTCTCGCATGGCATTCCACCATATATATCCTACATGGCATTCCACCCTGTTCCACATGGCATCCCACCCCATGTCCCACATGGTATCCCACCCCATGTCCCACATGACATTCCATAGGCTCCATAAGAAGTCTCATTCTAGCTATCACAGTCCCTTATTGAGCATACTATGTATGAAAGAGTCAGTACATATAATAACTTATATGCAAATGACTTGTTGAATAAGAAAAAGAGGCAAAGTCAAATAATTATGCCTGATATAGCCCTGGTGTATACCACATGGTATATATTATATCATATGTCCCGCATGGCCCCCATCCATGTCCCACATGGCATCCCTCCCCTATGTTCATATGCAGTCACATCCTGCGATACTCCCTGACTGAGCATACTAAATCAAAAAAAGTTTTGGTCAGTTCATATATAGTAACTTTATGTAAATGACCACAATAATACAGGTGGAGTTTAATAATCATGCCTGATACAACTGTTGGTGCCTAAATATTTTGAAGAATTATAAGGATTTTAAAACTTTAGTGCTATGAGAGAGACGCTTAAGGATCTCTGAAGAATATTGAAAAATTATATCATTTTAGTCTTCTAAGGAAATATCAAATGTTTTATAGACTTTTTAGGAAATTAGTCTTCAATCTGTCTTACGTGTCTCTAAAAAAAGTACAACATTTTCTGAGGAATTCTTATTTTTTTTAAATTTCTGAGGAAATCCCAGGAAAAACTGTGGATGGCCAGATGGACAACATAGCCATTACATACGTTCCCATTATGCTTTGCATGCAAACCAACAAACTCTTTGATGCAATTCTTTGTACAATTTCAGATAAGGGTTTATGTGAAAAAGGCATATAAAATGGTCCAAAAATCATGAGACAAACAGCTATAGCATAAACAATATAATTTCATAGTACAAAAGATTGCCAATATCCAAAGAAAATATGAAATATAAATCAGGCAAATTAATGCAAGAATGAGTTATCCATGCACAACAGTACAATTCAAGTTGAATAAATTTACATAATGTAACTTGAATAAATTTAAATATGTAAGTTGAATAAATTTACATAATTTAAGTTGAATAAAATTTAAATAATTTAAGTTAAATAAATTTATATTATTAAGGTTAAATAAATGTACATGATTTGAGTTGAATAAATTTACATAATTTAAGTTAAATAAATTTATATAATTTAAAGTTGAATAAATGTACATGATTTAAGTTGAATAAATTTACATGATTTGAGTTGAATACATTTACATAGTTTAGGTTAAATCAATTCATATAATTTAAATTGAATAAATTTACATAAGTTTTAAGTTGAATAAATTTACCTCATTGTCATTCTCAAAGGCTAGAAGTCTCAGCACCTCTGACAGTGGGTAACTTGTCCCCTTAGCAGTGCTGTATGCCTTGTTCATAATCTCAATGGCTGTGTTGCGTACCTGGGTGACGTATCGATGCATGATGCAAGCATTGAGATATGTAGCCACCCTGTAATGACAACACGGTAAAATAACAAGCTACGGGTTTATGGTAACCTAAAAAACATACATAACATTTATTACTAGCTAATATGTATATATATATATATATATATATATATATATATATATATATATATATATATATATATATATATATATATATATATATATATATATATATATATATATATATATATATATATATATATATATAGATATATATATATATATATATATATATATATATATATATATATATATATATATATATATATATATATATATATATATATATGTATGTATGTATGTATGTATGTATATATGTATATGTATGTATGTATGTATGTATATATATATATATATATATATATATATATATATATATATATATATATATATATATATATATATATATATATATATATATATATATATATATATATATATATATACATATATATATATATATATATACATATATATATATATATATATATATATATTTTTTTTTTTTTGCTGGAAGTTTCTTGGCCTTAGAATGAGAATGTGCTTTCTAGATTTAGACCAAATGCAAATATGAAAATGAGAAAAATATGAAGAAAACAAATTCTTTTAAACAAGTTATACATGTACTTTTTGGCAAATAAAATGAATAAATTCAAACAAAAACAAAAACAAGTGATCAATTGTAGTGAACATGAACTATACTGAAAGAAGATACAGGAGCACCAATCTAGAAATAGTCTGATTAGAGAAAATACAATAGGATTATAGTAATAATAATGTTACTACCAGTGGCGTAGCCTGGCATTCGGAAAATGAGGAGGTCCTCCCAAGACAAAGTGTTCGAATTTGGGCAATTTTGTTTTCTGAAAAGCCAAGAATATATAAACAATGATTATCCCAATTGTTGAAAATTTCCTGGGAAAAGTTGGTGGGGTACGACCCCCCCCCCCCCCCTTCCCTTCTCTTTATCCCCGATGGCTAAGCCACTGATTCTGACTGTAGCCCATCCCTTTCCATTCTACATAAAAGCAATTACAAATTATATTGGATTGATATATTTCAATATTCAAAATGTGCTGGAAAATACACATGCATAGCAAATACTGAAAAGTAAGTAATTTTCTTCCCCTAATTTAAAGGTCTGTTTTGCCCTTAAACACCTTTGGTGTAATTTGAACAATGCTGGGAATTCCCGAATTAGAAATGTGCCATGTGGTTCACATTTCCATTGTAATGTCTGGCACAGGCTAGAGGTGAGAGCAGGGATTGGTCTGTATGGCAATTCCCTGGTGAGAGCTTGGTCACCTGTCCTATGAACATATATCAACATGAAAGTGGTAATAACATTGCCATTTTCATGTTAATATTTCTGCTCCTAGCTCTCCTTATACTGTATTTCTGCTCCTGTCCTTATACTGAAATGCATGATAGCTAACAAAGTATTTACACATATGATGCAGCAAAGAAAGGAACCCCTATTTTAGACTTCATGATGAATATCTGTTGCAATAGATTTTCAGTCTAAAATTCTAGAAGACAACAAGGTTGAACAAAAACATCACTTTAAATCACTCATCAATAAACAAACAAAACCTTCACTGTTAAATACCATCCTATTTGTAAATTATTACTTCAAGCCACAGGGGAATATTTTTATCCTTGTTAAGTGTAAAAGTCAGTGCAGCTGCAACTAGTCTGTTTTCAGTCGTTTCTACAAAATGATACTAAACTTTAAACTTGAATATCTTCTTAACGGAATAAGTTTTTGCAATGTTTTCTTCACCATTTTGTTTCTTTTGAAGTCCTCTTTCATACAAGAGGGACATGCTTGACCACTGAACTAATCCTTTTAATTACCAAACTTGTATTAAATCATAGTTATAATACAATGGAAAAATGTATGTAGATGTGGTGGTAGCTCATAAAGATTTATTGTGGCAGTTCTGGGGGTTGGACCCCCCCCCCCTACTCTGAAAAATTTCCAACATTTTTCATCATTTTAATAAGTCCCAGAACCTCCTTGTAAATTTCCTTCATGCCAACATTGTGCCCAGACATCTACCACAATGTTACTCGCAGCAACCTCACTCAATATTTCTTACATAATGTATACGCTGTGATGTTTAAACCATTCCTGAAATGAACTCCATACGTACAGTGTGTGTATGTATGGCGAGTGGGGGCAGTGATGTGTACATTTTTAGTGGCTTTGAGATGTTCCATTTTCTAATATGTGGACAAAAATGAACATCGCTGATGTAGGGCACATGTTTGGGAATTTCCTTCATTCTTCTGCAAATTTCAGAAAATTTCCTTCATTTTGGGGAAATTTTTCTTAGATTTTTTGGAAATTTTCTTCATTTCTCTGGAAATTTCCTTCAATGTTTGAGAAGTTTTTCTTGATTTTAACCAATTTTAGGAAAATTCCTTCAATGTTTGGAAATTTCTATCAATTTTGGGCAATTTCCTCAATTCTCGTGCAATTTTCTAGAAAATTTCATTTATTTGGAGGCAATTTTTCTTTGATTTACTACAATTTTGGAAAATTTCATAATTTTTAAATTCTTGTGCAATTTTTGGGAAATTTCATTTAATGTTTGGAAAATCGCTTCTAATATGTGAGAAATATATCTAAAAATTTTCAGAAAATTTTCTTCATTTTCGGGCAGATTTTCTTAGGATTTTCAGTAAAGTTTCATTCATTTTTGGGAAAATTTTCTTCAATGTTTGGGGTATCTCATTTAATGTTTAGGAAATTACTTTTATTCTTGTGCAATTTTCTTCAATTTTCATCATTTTGGGGGGCAATCTTTCTTCGATTTTTAATAAATGTTTATCAATTATCTGGAAATGTTCCCAAATTTTCCAATGAAATTTGCCAAATTTTCCTTCAATTTTTTGCTAATAAATTCCCAAATTTCCCAATTGAAACAAAAAGATGCAATTGGGAGAAGGTAAAATCCATTCAGGGAGTATGTTCACCCCTGCTCCCTGCTTAAGACTCTTGAGTGCTTGTCCCTCATGACTTGTCCTTTTCCTTAAAAATTTGTACCAGTAAATTATGACCACAAACTTACTGTAGCAAATAATGAGACCACTTATCTTACTTAAAATAACTGCTCAACCAGGAGAACGAATGCAATGGGGCCATTGATAGGGAAATTTAATTATAATTACTTGTGGTTTTCAGAATAAAGAAAATAAAGAGGAAAAGTCTGACCCGACCTGCTTATTTATCAGAACCGGTCTGACTGTTTGAAATTTTAAGGAGCACAACAACTAATGAATATGTTCCATTAATCCTGACAAAACTGCTCATAAAATACTTGTTTTTGGCTTGGCCTCTTGATATTTTATTCCGGCTCTGGGGTTAGAACCACCCCTCCCCCCACCCTCCCTCAAAAGTACCCTCTGAAAATGCTCCAACATTTTTCATTACTTCAATAATCACCCTTGAAATTCCTTGTGAATTTCCTTCCGCCTCTGAATACACCTGTAAACTCTTATATACATGTACAGTACCAGAAAATATATGATGTGTAGAGCAGAAACATTTTGTTTTCATTTTATATGAAAATATGATTGAACCAATTAGCTTCATTTATTTTCATACAATTTGATTTCAGATCTAATGATCATAAGACAGTGGAAAATGCTAAACCAATTGCTAGTATAGTCAAAATGTTGGTATGCATTATATTGGTTGTACCCCTACAGTAGCTGTAAGTAAATTAAGTCCTGGCATATTTCACATTTACGGTAATGCAATTGCAACTGGGGTGGAATTTATGAAGGTGACTTTAAAAGGGATGAGTGCATGACATGGAGAATGTTAATCACATTCATAACTAGCTATGTCACATTCATAGCTTGAAAGGCTAGGTCACATTTATAGCTAGAAGAGAGCTAGGTCACATTTATAGCTAGAAACAGCTTCTAATTTTAAAATGAATTTCTATTGTCAAAAAGGACTAGAATAAAGCCTTCAAATTACCATTATACTCCTTTTTCTGTACTTAAAAAACACTCTGTACCAGAATAGCTAACAAAATTCTTGATTGCTATTCTGGTACATGGTTAATAAAGTAACAAAAAAAAAGTAAACTTTGGAAATGTGAAGGCTTTATTCTAGAAATTCACTTTGAAAATAGAAGCTGTTTAGAAGAAAGGTAGGTCACATACATAGCTTGAAGAGCTTCACATTCATATAAGGTTTCAGGATCAAGCCGGTACTCTGGTAGAGGCCTGCAGCCAGGCCTAAACAACACTTTTGCAACATTTTTCTTTAGTTTTCAAATGAAAGTATTTTGCTGAAGTTTTATTTGAATTTTGCAATTTACTGACTATAATTTGATCAAGCTGTGAGTCAGTCATTCATGACTTTTGGGGCATATACAGAAATCAATCGACTGAAGTCGTGTCGTGTTCACGTAACCTCATGTGACCTCACAATTAGCTCATGTGAGCTCACAGTTAGCTAATGTGAGCTTGTGGTATTTTTTCAGCTTACACTGCTTGCACAAAGATTGATATATAAATTAAACCTTAAGTGAGCTTTTTTCTTTCCTTCCCCATGACAGCTCATATAAAAGATCCCAATCATTTGCGAGCTCATTTCAAATGATTATTTTCCATAGGTTCCATTGCAAGTTGCGGTGATTTCGCTATTTCTTAGCTCTTAATTCACACAAATTTTGCTTCTACTCAAAAAATAAAATGTTTCATTAAAATAACAAACAAAACTACATATCCTTCACCATGCAGGTTAAATGACCCACACAAGGAACATATGACCAAAAATATTTCATCAACGAATATAAATAGTGAAACAAAGTTCACAATCAAAAGGGACAAATTTTAATCAGCAAATTTATTTAATCATGCTTAATGCATACTTTTTTTTTTATAAAATCCACATATTCAATTTCCTCTTCCCAAAAACAAACTTGTTATGCAAACTTGCTCATAATGAGAGAACTAGAAATAGTAAGCAAATACAAGTTTCATCACATTTAATCACACCTTTGATAAGGGAAATTCGATCAAATTAAATACTAGGAGAATTGCTCACCAAAATAAAAGCATGCAAATAGAAAAAATAAAATTCTAACTACTAGCTGCTTTATGTTAAAACCTTTTAAGTATAATAGGTTAAGGCTTCCATTTAAATATTGTAAACATTTCTTTCTGCACTTTATGGGCTGCAGCTGGTCAGGTCAGTGCATGTTTGGAAGGTTTCTAATTGATTAACCCTTGTTATAGATAGCATAGCATAGCATAGCATAGCATATCATAGCATAGCATAGCAAGGTTGAACGTCCCGAACGCATCCAGTGCTGGACATTATATCAAGACGGCCACGGCCTTTGATAACCAGTTGCGAACTCACTGGTTGCAGACCACCAGGATACACCGGTGAGAGGACAAAGCCCTAACCACTACACCACGGAGGTCTGTTAATTAACCAATAATTATAGAGATAACTAATCAAATGCTAAAGCTCCCTAGGTAGACTATGCAATGATATGATCTACAGAAATAATGAAGTTTTGGCTAAATCAGTGGAAACTTGGATAAAACAGACATTTAAGTGTCACAAGCATACTATATTAAAGATTATATACACTTTTCATACCAAAGTTGATAGAAATCTGCCAAATATCAAAGGAAAACTAATGAAGGCAAGACCTACCCTCAATTTCTACTTCTAAACTAAAACTTTCAGAGAAAATGATACTTGGGTATAAGAAAGGTAAGACTTCAAAAAAAAATTTGGTGCTGACCTTGACCTCATTTATGCATTTAATGAGGTCAAGCAGAACCGCCATTGGCCAGAAAAGAGCATTTTTTAAATTCATAAAACGCAAAAAGTATAAGAGGTAGGGACTTCAAATTTGCTACAGATGTGCAGTAAAACACTTTAAAACATTTTGATGTACAATGGTATTGATATTCTTTTTACAAAAAAAATTATGGAAAATTAACTGACCTTTGATGAAAAAATTAAGAAAAATTGCACCTCATTAAATATTCATGAATCATTTTCTCTTGAACCCCACCTGCTATCACTTTGATTGTAGCAGAAGTGTTTGAAAATGTTGTTTTAAGTATGCATGCCAAGTTTTATTCAAATCAGATGTAAAATGAAGAAGAACTTCAAATTTTAAAATCATGATTTCATTAAGGAAAAAGTATGTGGTCCCTTTCCTCTTATAAATGTTTGGCCCATCCCCTCCTCTCTATAAATAGTTTGGCCCATCCCCTTCCCCACTTGGAAATATTTTGGCCCATCCCCTTCCCCACTTGGAATTTTTTGTCCATTCCCCTCCCCACTTAAGAATATTTTGGCCCATCCCCTTCCCCACTTGAAAATGTTTTGGTCAATCCCCTTCCCCACTTAGAAATATTTTGGCCCCTCCCCTCCCCTACTTGGAAATGATTTGAAGCATTCCCTCCCATCTTAGAAATGTTTCTTTCAGCCTATCTCCTGTCTTAGAAATGCCCGGGCCTGGCCCATAATTCCATATTCCTGTGAACTTGTTGTTTCAAGAAATGTTGTCTATATATAACAGATCCTAGCCTGCATGTTGAAGATAAAGTTTCTCATATGTACCTGAACTTAATAATTTGATCTATATCCCCCAGATGGAAACTGAAAATAAAGAACTGAGAAATACACAATCATTGTATATTTCCCAAGGCAATTCTAAACATGATATTGCACATCTGATAAAATTATTATATCTGTTTATATGATGATGTTGATAATTTCTAATAGTAAAAGTAATCTCATGAGTAAATTAAAAAGTATCACATCTCAAAATATACAAAGGAATAGGAAGTGTTTAGTATCAAGTAGATCTATAGCAACAGCTGGGATACTGCAACCCCATCAGGATGTGGTAAGAGACTTACATGAAGAATAAGAAAAAGGGAAAAGGCCAGGCTTTTCTTTTTTTTTAAACTCATTTACAAATCTTTAGGGATATGAGTTCTCTGTTGAAGCAATTTCAGACTGGTATCAGCCAATAAACCATATTTTATATTCCATGTTTCAAATTGTTCCATATAAGTTTACTTATAGTCATTTCTGATAACTCTTAAAGAGTTTTTTGTTTGTTTTATTTCCAATTTGCTACATCAAAGGGAATGGAGAGGGTTCTGGGCTCATGCAAGCACTTCTGGAGGGGAGGGGGCACTTCATACTGGTAGGGGTGTGCAGCCGATCAACTGAAACACATACCCTCAGCATGACAGATGTTTTAGTACCTGCCGTATAAAATAATACAATTTTGATACTCGCAGTATGAACAAAAATTGATACCTGAAATACTGAGTATTCAACAAAAATGTTGTAAAAATGGACCAGCAGTACGAAATTAACAGAGTAACAGCATTTCTTGGGCCGTACACTACAAAAATGATGAAAAAAAGAGGCCTGCACTACGAAAATGATGCAAAAAAGGCAGGAGTGCATAAGACACCTGCTTGGGCGGAACATATATACACCTCACATATGAAAGTACCTCCCCCCTGCCCCAGGGTTATAAATGGTGTGGGGACAGCATGATTACAATAAACCATTTCTTGAAATGACATATGTATACTTGCTTTCAGCTCTCCATAAACGTCAGAGCATACAATACAAATCTTTATAAAGAGTCATGAATCTAAAGCTTGCAGTCAAGCAGCAACTTCACTGCGTAATCAACAAAATGTGGTTATAAAGCAAACAATTTGGCTGCAGAAAGAAAAGGGTAATGATTCTTACAATGATTATATTTCCTTCTATTTTTCCATTTTCCTCAATATTTTCATTTTTCTCTAAAAATTTCCATCATGGGTAGGAAGGAAGGGGAGAAGGGAGGAGGGGGAAGGGGAGAAGGGAGGAGGGGAAGGAGGGAGGGGAAAGGGGAGGGGAATCATCCAGTATTTCCCATTTAAGAGTGCTGACGCAACTGCATCCCTGACTGGAATATCCTGTAAAAAATCATATGAACAATAATGATCAGGATGACAAATTCCTTCCATCATTGCTTCAACGGAACTTCCTTTAAAGTCCTTCTCAACCTTAAAGAAAGATATGATGGATTTCTTTCTTTCCCACGAGCAATAATAGCATAGCATAGCATAGCACAGCATAGCATAGCATAGCATATTATAGCATAGCATAGCATAGCATAGCAAGGTTTAACGTCACGAAAGCATCCAGTGCTGGACATTATATCAAGAAGGCCACGGCCTTTGATAACCAGTTGTAAACTCACTGCTTGCAGACCCACCAGGATACGAACCCGGGACGGGCGGGTGAGAGGACAACGCACGACCACTACAGGGAGAACATAGCACTAACCACAACACCACGAAGGTCTATAATGAACAGAAAGCAAGCCTACTGTATTCAATAATAAGATCTTATAGCCTTATTTCATAACTTATTTGATAGAATTTGGGAAAACAAATTACACAATTTCATTGGCAATTTTGACAAATTTTCCAATAATACATCTGTTGGAAAGTTCAAGATTAACCTACAATCAACGACAAAATACTTGGCACCTTTTCCCCTCCCCCCACTTTATTGTTGGCATGATTACCGCTTTAAACATGAAGAGGCTAAGAACTTTGTTGGTGATTGTCTGAGTTTCATTATGTATGTAGTTAATTATAATGATATGCGGATTTCGGCATTTTAAATGAGACACGTTTACAGACAAGTTGCGTTTCCTATCAATTATATGTGGAAGTGTGTGTCTTTAATATTAATTAAAGGAAGCAATACAAATTAATGTCGGGGATTGCATTTTGGCTTAGAGGAGGGAGGTGTATTACACACGAGTTTAGGAGTAAATGGAAATAGACATATTAAACAGCTTCTATTTTCAAAATGGATTTCTATTGTCAAAATGGACTGGAGTGAAGCCTTCACATTACCATTTTACTCCTTTTTTGATACTTTATGTTTTAGCTATTCTGGTATAGAGTTTTTAAGTACCAAAAAGAAGTATGATGGTAATTTAAAGGCTTTATTCCAGTCCATTTTGACAATAGAAATCCATTTTGAAAATAGAAGCTATTATTACACTAATCATTTATAATTGATTTTCTTTGCATCACATCACAAGTTAATTGTTATTATAAAAATTACATATGATATTTTGTAAAATATATATCAATAAAAATCAAATGGAGGTCTGGAAAATGTATGTAGTTTATGTTTGGATATATAATGAACATATTAGATCCCTTGAAAGGACAGTGAACATATCTCTTAAGATCACCAGCACAGCTAAGATATAAAAGAATCGTATGGTTCCCCTTATATTTTCAGCTGTGTACCATGAGTACCGTGTGCACTGTTGAAAGGTACACAGCAGGGTTACATAGGCTCTTGAATATGTTGGATATGTCTTAATGCTCATCACTTGGTTTACAAAGGCGTAGCAAGCACTACCGGCAACCTGGGACAAACTTATATGTTGGCAACTCTGGGTTTTGGCGCCCTTTAATTGCTGCGCCTGGGAATAATTTCTCCCTGCCCCAAATTATAACTGCCCTGAATTCCATTAATCATGAGTTATGAGTTATATTAGAGGTGGGGCTTATGAGTTATATTAGAGGTGGGGGCTTATGAGTTATATTAGAGGTGGGGGCTTATGAGTTATATTAGAGGTGGGGCTTATGAGTTATATTAGAGGTGGGGGCTTATGAGTTATATTAGAGGTGGGGCTTATGAGTTATATTAGAGGTGGGGCTTATGAGTTATATTAGAGGTGGGGGCTTATGAGTTATATTAGAGGTGGGGCTAATGAGTTATATTAGAGGTGGGGCTAATGAGTTATATTAGAGGTGGGGGCTTATGAGTTATATTAGAGGTGGGGGCTTATGAGTTATATTAGAGGTGGGGGCTTATGAGTTATATTAGAGGTGGGGGCTTATGAGTTATATTAGAGGTGGGGCTTATGAGTTATATTAGAGGTGGGGGCTTATGAGTTATATTAGAGGTGGGGGCTAATGAGTTATATTAGAGGTGGGGGCTTATGAGTTATATTAGAGGTGGGGCTAATGAGTTATATTAGAGGTGGGGGCTTATGAGTTATATTAGAGGTGGGGGCTTATGAGTTATATTAGAGGTGGGGGCTTATGAGTTATATTAGAGGTGGGGGCTTATGAGTTCAGAATGAGATCCGTATCGCTTGATTTCCAATGGCGTAAGTGAGCACCACGACAGCCGGGGAAAAACTGTTATTTTGTCGCCCCTGGGTTTTGGCACCCGGAAATATTTGTACCCTGCCTCCCAATTAAGACGCCAGTCGATGCTGTTTCCTTCATTTTATGGCAAGCTGGTAGTACACACCATCAACCTCATGGGGTTCTTGGCAACATACCCAGTGTTTAAGATCTGCCCCAATAAACTTAAAGCCAGTCGCAATACTACTTGTGCAAAAGCGCCCCTATCTTCCATCGTTCCAATATCCGCTTGACTAAGTTATCAAAGATACCATTCTGGGGTTCAGCTCTTGCCCCACATGATTTGAATAATCCGGATGGTCAATGATACTAATAGATTCGGCCATGTTTGTATATTGTACTGTCCGATGAATACTCGCTGTAATACCGTTTTATTTGCATGACCCCACGCATGACCCCAAATTTCGATAATCTTACGCAACATTTGACAACATTTCATTCCAAAATTCTACGCCTTCTAAATACAAACACGATTATAATTATTCTACATTCTTGTAATTGCTTCCTTTCATTAGAAACCACATACTTCAACACAATTTATCGTCATTAAATGTCTCATTCCAAATCTTTATACGAAACCCGGCGCATGATACCATGAATAACTAAATAAATAAAAACACCCATTAAACCATCACTTACACCTCTTAATACTCTGTTTTTCTATCCACAACTCAGACAATCAGCAACAAAATACTTGGCACCTTTTCACCTCCCCCCACTTCAATGTTGGCATGATTACCGCTTTACAAATAAAGAGGCTACAAATTTGTGTTCTAAACTTTTTACCAACATTGAAGAGGGGTAGCAAGGGGGAGAAAAAGTGCCAAATAATTTTGTCAGTGATTGTAGTTGCCAATTGGCTGTGATCTAAGTACCAAATCACTGTGGCTATTTCACTAAGGCCTTGACATGAATCAAATACTACAGTAGATTAGCAAAATGCCAAAATATGAATATAAGAATGAAACTTAAAGTCTGACATAAAGTCTGACATAATCATTGTTTCATATGATAGCATTAAAAATAACACATCTTCGACCAAGTTTCATACCTCCCTAAGCATTGAAATTTGTTGGCCCTTAGACCCCTCCAACCCGTCACCCTCGATTTTCTCAAAATCATGGATAATCCACACCATTTAACCCAAGAGACTTCACAATTCATTGACTAGCATCCAGGTATTGTTACACCATACACAACACAGGGGTAATCTATACCTTCTTAACTGATAACATCTTCATAGTCTATTCACAGTTCACTTATTAGCATTCAGCTACTCTTACACTGTACACAATAGGTCATTCATCTGGGGCTCAAGCTACATAACTGCTGTTCAGTGATGTGAATCAGATTAGTCCTTGACTAAACCTAAATACAAATATACATTATATGCTTGGGAAGACTGTGCAAAACCTATGGATGGACCATTCTTCATAAGAATGGTTATTTTATCTTGGAAATCTAAAACATTTTTTTGTAATTATTACAAACTTTTTTTAATCCTGAAAACTCAGGTATGATAATTACCAACCCAACTTCCTGTTCAATGTATTGTGTTTCCTCTCAAAACAATGATTGTTTATCTGCTGTTTCATTAGGCCCACAGCCCAGTAGCCCAAGGCTATCTGTGTGTATAAGATTACACAAAGCCAGAGCTGAATAATCAAGGCACTTTTGAGATTGAAATCACCCATCCGTGTTAAGTGTCTTAATAGAAGTTTGTTTTCAAACTGATGGTGATAAAAATAGCTGTGTATCATAATGTCTGAGCTGAAGTGTGCATTAACTGTGAATGACTGATGGACCATTTCTCCTATAACAGACCTCTGTGGTGTAGTGGTTAGTGCTTTGTCGTCTCGTCTCACCCGCACATCCCGGGTTCGAATCCTGGTGGGTCTGCAACCAGTGAGTTCACAACTGGTTATCAAAGGCTGTGGCCGTCTTGATATAATGTCCAGCACTGGATGCTTTTGGGACGTTAAACTTTGTTATACTATGCTATATATTGCTTCATCCAAAGTGAGTAATTTTTCAATCTTTGCAAAATTTGTGATTTGAAAATTTGAATTATAAGGCAGCTCAAAATCTGCCTATAATTCCTTACACTTTGCCTGAACTTCAGTCATTAAAAATGATGGAATGTTTGTTTGTTTGTTTGATGAAAGCTTAATGGCACCATGGCAACGAGGGTCAAACTGCGCCTGAGAGGTCACATCATTCTAGAGGTAGAAAGGAAAGGAAACAAGGGGGAAATGAGAGAAAATCAAGAACCAAAAGTCAGAAAGCTGTGATCGAGAGAGGAGGTGCATGGTTGAAACAAAAATAAAGCAGAGAGAGGGGTTGGAAGAGGAGAATTGAATATAGTTGTAGAGGGAAGCATGATGAAGGAAGGAGATAATTTTATCTGGAGGATTTTTCTGAAAGAACTCAGCAATTGCCAGTTGTGGGGAGCGAGGGAAGCTCTGGAAAGGTTGTACAGGGTCAAGCAAGGAGAACGTGATGGATTGTGAGGGTCCAATGACAATTGTTGCAGAAGGGTTGGGGGAGCTAATAAGGAGGTGGGAGTGAGTGAGGTGGGTGTGACCAATTCTGAGACGGGTAATATAAACGTTGTCGATACGAGAGAGGTTGTTGATGGTAGATTTGATCGGAATGGTGGGCTGGATGACGTGGATTTTGTTATCAATTTGGAAGTTTCATGAGGTTTGCCAGCGGTCACGAACAAGGGAAGCGATAAGCGCTTTGATGTCAGAAAGGGTTTGGGGAAAAGGGGTAGGGGGAGGTTGAGGGCAAGCTTAGCGGCTGCATCATCAGCCCAGTCATTGCCGGGGATGCCAACATGGCTGGGTATCCAGAAGAAAAGAACACTTTTCCTGCAGAGGGTGGGAGAAAGGAGTTTCCAGAGGAGGAGGTGACATATGAGGTTATCCCATTTAGGATTGAGTAAAGAAGTAAGAACAGCCTTGGAGTCGGAGAAGATAGCAAAGTGGCTGAGCGAAGCGTACTCAATAAACTTGAGGGTGAGGAGGGTGGCCTTTGCCTCGGCTGAAAAGATGGACGAGTGGTTGGGAAGCCTGCTACTGAGGGTGATGTCTTGGATGACGGCAGCAGCAGCTATCTTGTCGCCTTCCTTGGAGTTATCAGTATAGATGAAGGTGTAGTTTGAGAGTTAATCGTTGATTTGGTTGTGGAGATTGATGAAGAGGTTAGGGTGGGTGATGTTCTTGTGAGAATTCTACTCCATCAGGGGCAGACTGGCGCGACTATCGACTGATCCTGGATTAGTGGGTCGCTGGCCCCGAGGCCAACCATTGGCCGTTAAAATGTTCACAACAACCTCCTGAAGGGAAGTTGAGGCTGGCAGCTTTGGTTAATTACGGTATAAATAAATATAATGTGACCGGTCTTTACTTGAAAATTGAAGGTCATCAGTCCTGCACCTGGGTTGGTGGAATGATTATGGTGGAATGATTGGTGGAATGATTAGAGCCCGCGCTCTCCATTTATAATTTTCGCATAGGATTAAAATAATGGTTTACATTTGGCCGTAAAAACGTTTACAGCAACCTCCTGAAGGGGGATTAAGGCTGGCCGCTTTGGTTAACCATGGTATAAAAAAAATATAATGTGGACCGGTCTTTGCTTGAAAACTGGAGGTCAATTCTGCACCTGGATTGGTGGAATGATTTTGGCTAGTCTGCTCCTGCTCTCCATTATAAAATTTAGCATAGAACTAAAGAACGGTTTATATAAGAAAAATAGATAGATGACCCCTGCTGTCAAATAAAAGATGCAATATAAGCAGTGAAAATTAAAAAGATTTCAAAAAGTGACTTCTTGACTGGTTTTGATTGAAACTTACACAGGATTGAAAAAAAAGTATGCTAAGATATTATGTCATCTTCCCACTAGTCCAAGAGAAAGCTTGATTTTAATGATAACTCTAAGTGGACATTGTAGTCTGTGACAGTCATTCACTCTTCTCTATTCATCTTGTTGTAAAAGCTTCAATTATACTTTACTCTCAATTCGTGGAATATACCAACTTAAGTTAAGTTCTAGTTCCAACTTAAACATGAGGAGTAGATGCCGTTAGGCTCTGTGCTAAAAATATTTATTTTTAAACTATCAATTACAACTAAAGTTGGTCATGCATGCTTGACAAATCACTCAGCTCTAAATGCTTTAAACAGCCAACTATTGTTGCTCAGTAAGCTTTCTGAGAGAGAGAGAGAGAGAGAGTTGAACACACAATTACAATGACGGGGTCGTCGCTTGCGTATTCGGTTATGATAGTACAAATGCTATCGAAGCGCTTAATCGACCGGACGAGAACACAGGTCGACGTGCGGACAGACATAACATCGACAACCAAGTCAATGTCCACGGCCTTTGATAACCAGTTGTGGTGCACTGGCGTGTCTACCCACCCCAGGCTTGAACCCGGGGCCTCATGGTCTGTAGACAGGTATGATAACCGCTACACCACAGTAGGTAGATAGTAAGCTTTCTGGTTCACCACCTGAACTAATAAGGCAAACAATACACTGCGCTTGCTGGTTAACAATAGATCCTTTCATTGAATCAGTGGAGTGGAAAGTTCAGACAGGGCTAGTATCACACAAATGGTTGTGGGTTTTTTTGACATGCAGCAAGATGAAGCTTTCTGAAATCTGCGGTACGTCTGATATTTTGATAAATTAGAGTAGCGGTATTTACACAGCATGGAAGATGAAATACATGAAAATATGTCACCAATTCGTCCCTCTTCTCGCGTAGTGACGAATGTCATTTGTGTAGAGACAAATGTCAAATTTGCAATTATTAATTCCGCATACTGGCGAAGGTTTGGAAAATTTTGAAGCGTGATGAAATGAAAGTTGATAAAC
Source organism: Chiridota heheva (assembly GCA_020152595.1). Taxonomy (NCBI): domain Eukaryota; kingdom Metazoa; phylum Echinodermata; class Holothuroidea; order Apodida; family Chiridotidae; genus Chiridota; species Chiridota heheva. The sequence goes on from JAIGNY010003561.1 coordinate 238,550, forward strand.
GTACTATATAGCTTTATATATCATAAGAAAGAGCAAATGCTAATCTTTTGACAATTGTACTTACAATAAAGGCATTTTAAGCAAAATCTTATTTCATGAAGCTTTAAAGACATTCGTCAGTATGCGGAAATGATAATTCAGTATTTTGCGCCAATTTTTGTTTCACCTAAATAATACATTTGTCAGTATGCGGAAAGAGGGAAGAATTGAAGAGATTATATGATATAACAGTCTCCAGGTTGCTAGGTCATTATACAGCTGTTACTAACCTCGAGTTAGTTTACCTCCGCCAACGAAGTTGGACGGAGGTTATGTTTTCACCTCCGTTTGTCTGGTTGTTTGTCATCAAGATATCTCAAGAATTGATGATTGGATTTGGATTATATTTGATGTGTGGTTTTATTATTGCTAAAAGAACAAGTGATTTACATTTGGGATGTATTGATACAAAGAAAGGGCAGACATTGAGGGGTGGGGATGTTCAGGGTAAGGTCTGTCAAGACATAGTTGAAACTTTCCAATGCAATGTGATGAACAATGAATTCATGACATGAAAAGAATCCAACAATCAATTTTCTGGACTCATTGAACATTAAATCAAGTGGCTCTAGAACAATTATGTCAGCCTCTAGAACAATTGGTTTCTGCCTCTTAGAACAATTGGTATCTGCCTCTAGAACATTTGGTGTCTGCCATGAATGGAAAATGATGGGACGTAAATCTTAACTGAATGGAACCCAATTAATGCTTAGCCAGAATAAAACTGAAAACAATGATATGGCCTTAAAAGAAATCAGTCAGAAGATAAACTTTAAGTGTTCAGAATGCAAATGATCCTTACAGATTAAAACTTGAAGTATGAATCTTGGTGGCCCTAGGATTTCTGAGGAAGATTATAGTGGGTATGGAGATCAAATGAACTCCTAAAACTATTCTACAATCTTGGAGAAAACTTGTTGGAACACTCTGTTTCCCCTATCAATGTTGGTAAAAAGAGTGGAAAATAATTGCTTTTCATGTCTCTGTATTTCCTAGTGAAATATTTTGACAACATTGAAAGGGAAAAGGTGGGGAGGAAGGGGGGGGAGGGAATAGTTATACATAAATATTTGCAATAACATGTAAACTTTCTGGTAAGCTGGTATTTGTCCCAACAGTTTTGTCCAAGATTGTCTGGAAAATTTCATTGAGTAAAAATATTAATGGAAAAATAATTTTATGCAGGAAGTCATGATATTTTTGATAAAATAAAAAAAATATTAAAAAAAACCGACATGCAATTGTTTCGATAATTCAGGACAATACAATAAAAAGCATTAACTTCTTATGAACTGTGCTATCTTAAGCAGATAGGAAATATGTGCTTTATTCTTTATTTCGGCTAAAACAACCTTATGTTTGCAACCCATCTTTTCAGAATGTCTGAGTGCTTTATTCGTGACATACTGCATTGTTCTGCGAATTTTGGATTCAAATGGAAATGATGGCAGTTAGGAGGTGGGATGGGGTGGTGGGGAGGAGAAAAGTGGCTGAGATGGGAGGCTGAAATGATGGTCATTAGGTGAAGAGTATTTCATTTTTTTAAATCCAATTCCAGCACATGACTTGTCCTTCTCCTTAAAAAATTGTTCCAGCAAATCATAACCACAAACTTACTGTAGCAAATAATGAAACCACTTATCTTAATGAAAATAACCAATCAACCACACAATAAGGACTTCATCTAATCTTAGTTTGATACTCTACACCAACTTCCACAACAACCCAGGACCAACAGGGGAACAAGTACAATGGAGTCATTGATAAGGGAAATTTGATCCCAATCACTTGTGGTTTTCAAAATAAAGAAAATAAAGAGGAAAAGTCTGACCCGACCTGCTTATATACCAGGTCGGGTCTGACTGTTCAAAACTTTAAGGAGCACAACAACTAATGATGTAAGCAAAAAGTAGTTTTGACAAGCTCACATTGCATAATCTAATCATGGAAAATACCATACAAGGATAGAGGGAAGCCAGGACATTGACGAAAAAGTAACAGTTCAATAAAATTTGATGAAATAAAAGAAATATGACACAATTTTTTAAATAACAAAAGCTGTTAGATTCCATGTTAAATAAGATATGCGCCACACTCTTGCCTTAAAACCAATTTACCAAATTTGTAGTCGGTAATCTTGTCTTTAATTTGAACAAAGTTAGGCAAATTTATACGTTTTCCGTGTTGAAGATGTAGTGACTCAGAAATTGACAAAGTGAAAATATTCGGATAAAGTCCATACACAAATTAAAAAGGAATTTCTTCTTATGATAAAAATTGTTGTCAAATGTTTAACCACAGATTATAGTCTCATTAGGTACAGTGATCTTTATTTACTCTATTTTCATGGCAAAATGCTGGGTGGCGCTGGTTCAGTGAAATAATTCAGCTTAATATAATAACTTCCTGGTGCCAAAACCTCACCTTGCCTCCCTCCCCCTCATCGACGGATCCAAGCTTTCATAGCAAAGTAAAACACTATCCCCTTAAAAAAAGCCACTGAAATGTTCAGCAAAAAACGCCTGTCTTTGCCACATATTTTTCCAGACAAACTTAGACAAAACTTGTTGGGACACCCAAGTTCCCCCTTTCAATGTCGGTGAAATAAGCTTTCCAAGTGAAATATTTTGACAACATTGAAAGGGGAAGGGGGAGCTGAAAATAGCTGTACATAAATATTTGAAATAACATGCAAACTTTCCGGTAAGCTGGTAAGTGTCCCATCAGTTTTGTCCAAGATTGTAGGCATGCTGGAATTGCAATAGGGGCAGAGGTATATGCTCTACAGAGTGCTGATATTCTAGTTGGATATGTAACAGTCCGGGACACAACAGTGACTTGCACAGCCCTAAGTGAAATTTGATACAAATATTACAAGCAATTTTGTTTTGTGGATTAATGAACAATAACACTAATCTCTACACCAAACACACTTGTGGAACCTTAGGCAATGATAAATTTATTAAAGAAGTTTGTCACAATAATGTATCTTTAAATGGTGTTGTTTACTACATTGGGATATTCCAACACATTTGTCATGTATGCATTTAACCAGGGTTGAAAAAATACAAAAAAAGTCATTCGCCAAAGTTGGCAAGGTTTAATTAAGTGTAGCCAGTACCATAGTATATTATATTTCTACTCGCCACAATTATTTTATGCTTGCCTATGGCTAGTAGGCAAGTGGTTTTTTCAACCATGCATGTACCTGCTTAGGCAGATTTAGATTTCACAAATGTTGCTTCTTCCCTGTTGCCCACCGACTAGAAACCAGGACGAACTATTATATTAAAAAAAAGGGGGGAAAAAACTCTCTCTGTAATAAAGGATTAGTTCAGGGGTCAAGCAAGTCCATCTTATATAAAAGAGGACTTCAAGAGAAACAAACTGGTAAAGAAAGCATTCAAAAATCTTATTCCGTTTATAAGCAGATATTTAAGTTTAAAGTTTGGTATCATTTGTGTAAAAACGACTACAATCAGGCTAGTTGTGATATCATAGCCTCAGATTCCTCGAAGTCATTTTCATATTTTGTCCTGCAATTTTGTGGCTTAAAAACCATGGGATATGTCATAAAAGTAGTAAAACTGAATCTAGGAAAGGTATTTATAATATACCACCTGAAGAAAATTTGAGGATAAATAATCTAAAGTGAAAAAAATTAAATAAACTTTCTTTAAAATACATAAAGACTTTGGGGAATCTGAGGCTGTGACATCATAACTAGTCTGATTTCAGTCATTTCTACAGAAATGATACCAAACATTAAACATAAATATCTCCTTTTGAATGCTTTCTTCACCATTTTGTTTCTTTTGAAGTCCTTCTTCATATAAAATGGACATGCTTAACCACTGAACTAATCCTTTAAAGAAACCTCACATGTACAAGTAGTTTTATAATGGGGCAACAAAAATCAACAAATATCTTCTTTTCAACAGTTCAATGAGCTGACATTAAAAGATTAGTTCAGGGGTCATGCAGGTCTATCTTATATGAAAAGGGACTTCAATAGAAACAAAATAGTGAAGAAAGCATTTTAAAATCGTATCTGTTAATGAGATACTCAAGTTTAAAGTTAGGTATCAATTGTATAGAAACGACTGAAATCAGACTAGTTGCGATGTCATTGCCTCAGATTCCTTAAAGTTTTTACGTATTTTATCATAAATTGTCCTAGAAATTGTGGCTTTTAAACCATGGGATAAGTCAAAAAAGTAATAAAACTGAATCTATAGGAAAGGTATTTATAATATACAATCTGAAGAAAGTTTAAAGAAAAATAATTTAAATAGTGAAAAAATGAAATAAACTTTCTTTAAAATACATCAATATGAATAATAAAAAAATACACCGTTCGAATGGGTATCTGTTGAGAACTTGTATTCAGTAATGGATCCTTTAGGGTGCCAAACATTGACTTAATAGGCTAGTAACTACCCATTCAATTGTGGATGGCTTTCAATGTAAATTTTCTCCTGGGTTGGGAATATAGCCTATCCTTGGTGGGAGACCTGGGGGAATCATGATTTGAAGAATTTTGTAAAAAAAATGTTTACAATATTAAATATGAATTTGATTGATTCCAATACCATTTTCAATGATGATCACAATAAGTTTTATTTTCATGTGTCATTTTTCTGCCCAGCGCTACCTGCTACCCCCCCCCCTCTCCTGCACAATTAAATGCTTTCCTAAATTTCCTTCCTTGAAAATATCTTTTATACAGTTTAATGTTGACATGTTGACTGAATGCCTAAAGTGATATGTGCATTAACTATGAATGATTGACAGAACATTTCTCCTAAGGAAAGATAATGCTTCATGTTAGGAAAATCTCTTGGTTAGAATAAAAAAAAAATTCCATATCTATTCATTTATTATTTTTGGGGAGTGGGGGTGGAGGGAGAGGGATCGAGGGGTATCTGTGTTTGTCACTGTGCACAAATACACTCTGCAATCCTTATATCTAACATACCGTATCATGATGCCTTAATTACATGGGCCTAATTGCACAACACATTGCTACAATTATGAATTACAGTAACAGAAATGTTATGACTAAAAATAATCACTTTAAGATCTTCACATGTTTGCTGAGCTATGGCTGCAATATTAACGCTCTAAGCAAGTTATTTAATTCCTCCATCAATGTATTTATAGCCTTTTAAATCAATACACAAAGATAGCACTTAAGCATAATCACCTCAATATCTTGTTCAAATATGTTGTAATGGACAATATACAGACTAACGTAGGAGGATCCATTTAAAGCTTAAGTTTTCATACTGCAACATCCTCTACTGATTACTGTAATACTTTTTATTTCCTCGTCTACATTTTGCACATGAATGGGACATATTGCCAAACACCCTTTAGACATCTAGTGAAAGAGTGTTATCATTTTCAGCTATATGAATATATTTTGAAGAATTCGTTCTTGAGTCTGTGTGCAATTTATAAAGTTCAGTAATCCCTACATATACTGCTTAGATTTTATGAAAAAGAATCAAATTTCTGGAAATTTGTCCAGTGATCATCAAAGGTCAAGTAATACCAACGAGTTTAAATTACATCAAAATAACTCAACAGAACAAATGATGCAATCTACAAGAAATAAACCCTAAAGGTGTCAAAATAGAGCCTCGGGTTTGAGAACATTACACCCAATCCTCGCTACAAATTTTCAGTCTTTTCACCCGCAAGCAGGGGCGGGATTTGCCTAAGAGAAGTGGGGGGAGGGGGGGGGGGCAAATTTTTCAAAACATTTATTGTACAATTTTTCCAAGAGCCAAGTGGAAATCTCCCAAACAAAAGCCAAATTATTACAATCCCCTCCCCCCCCTCCCCACAAAAAAAATAATATTTATATGACATGGACTAAATATCTAAACTTGGCATAAGAAACAAAAATGCAATAAAAAATATCTTTCCAGGCTTTTCACGAATTGTGTTTATGGATTCATTCATTTCACATGTACATGTACCTTAACTGCCTGTGTTTTTCATTTCAGCTGATTAAAAGTATGTCAAGATCGTTTTGCCAGAACGTTTAGCCATGATAATTCTTAAAGCTCTCTCTAAACTCAGACTATGTATTTTTACTCTATACTTATGACTTCTTGTGATTACTCCGAGTCTTCAACGTTAATAATGGACAGTATTGAACGCCAGATACCGGCTCTAGTTGCTTGCCCAAGTTGTTTGAATTCCTATGAATAATGGGCCGCCAGCATATCAAAATCCATACATGTCTATCTATACGCACAAGTGGGGGTCTTGTGGTATACTTAATAACATGCGTACGTACTGTATGTGTGCAGGTATGCCAATGGGGTTCGTCATTGGATAAAGTTAAAGAATGTGGATGGCTGTATTTGCACTCCTTGCCTCTCAATTACAAAAGATTGCCTGATTGAAGTTAATTGAGTTTACAACTAAAACAAGAAAGTGTGTGACACTATTTTGCAAGTGCCCCTTTTGACGCCCGTATTCCTGCCCATGGGGTAAAATGCATATCTATGGTGAAAAACGTGGGAGGGCAAGTGCCCCCTCTGCCTCCCCGTAATCCCGCCCCTGCCTGCAAGAACCTCCAATTCGGCGGGTATGACTTTTAGACTCTGCTAGAAGTAGTTAAGAAACCCACCACAGATATTTCAGTGATTTTACGCATCCGTAATTACACTCCCAATCATCTACATGCACACAATTAAACTTATTGTGATGAGCCAGTTATTGTGGATTTGGTTACCGCAGGGCCAAGTCATGCATGTAATGTGGGCTGAGGATTCATTTGACAGGATGTTTCATCAGTGAGTTTTAAACATTCTGGTGAGTTTGGCCAGAGTTATTCATCATGAAGAAAGAGGAGGTAAGAAGTGAAATGGAGCCATAGGCAGGATTTGGGTAGCACAGGGGAACACCCACCCCCACACTTTTTTTTTTTTTTTTTGTCTTTTAGGGTGGTTTTATGATTTTGAGCCCACTTATGGTGGTAAATCCTGCTTAGTGGAGTCCAACTAATCACCAAAATAAAAATAATACCAACAAACCTCATCAACTTGAAGAACTTGACATAGTTACGAGTACTAATGGCCGAGACTGCTTGGACGCTAAAGGCAATGACCTGAGATGACCTCACAGGAACACGATACTGCTGCACTTGTCTGAAATAAAAAAAGTTAAATGTCTATTATAACAAAGTGAATCTATAGAATAGCAATTACTTTTCGCGCTCCATAAATACGTATTTATTTACAAAGCTCACAATTTGAATTGTTACAAAGCCCTAAAAGTTGAAAACAAGCTTGCAAATTAAACTTCACTCAGTGTCTGCTTGTAAAATGAAAATACACTCGTTAAGGCTCTTATAATGAAATTGCTGGAAGCTGCAGGTATAAACTCTGTGCAAGTGATATATGGTTGTCATGCTCGTAAGAACTCTGAAGCCTGTATAAAGTGCATGCAATGCTGGCTAGCAGTAGAACTGGTGAGTTACCATCTAGCTCACACCAAGCTTGCAATGAGCTCACAACTGGAACCTTATAACGAGCTCACGGAATAACAAGTTGTATATAGCTCTACAAAACTCACTGCAAGCACTCACTGTGAAAACAATTGGCCAAAATTTCCTGAAAACTGGCCAAAATTTCACAAAAACTGGCCAAATTTTCACAAAAATTGGCCAAATTTTCACAAAAATTGGCCAATCAAGTTACTGGAATTAAAAAAAATTCCTCACAATGAAATTTCCCTAAAAGGCAAAATTTCCCAAGATTGAAGGGATAACCCGATTAGCGGCAAATTTTGATGGAAACTCAATTTACAATTCCAATTTTTCCACCTGTCGACAGGAATTTTTGGTTCCCCCACCCCTCCCCCCGTAGCTGATGCTTCCAATGCTCCTAGGTACAGTATGTCTTCAAAATGCATAGAGCTTTGTGACTGAATACCATTTCTGTATGATAAAAATAAATGATTATCTGAGTAGTATGTCAGCAAATTGATGTGTGTTGTTTAAATTGTTAAAAAGTGAGATTTTGGACAATTTTCTGTAAAAACAATATTTTTCTGTAAAAACAATATTTGTGAAAGAAAATGTTGAGCCACCCATTTTTAAACTTCTTGTTTCAAAAAGAAAAATTAGAAGAGGAAAAAACCCTATCTGACTTAAACTATTTCTGTTTCAAAAACTCAATATACATAGCACACTAACAGCCATGCAGCATGATACAGGTGCTTTCCATATACCTCAAATGTATACATATTCTACTAACTATAACGGATCCCTGCTCAGGATCCTATTTGATTGATTTGAATGACAACAACACAGGGCACGCTGCCAACTGGATCAGTCAAAGGTCTCCAATCACAAATCATCCCTGTGTGACACATGTGTGCGTTACCAAGCCCAGTAAAAAGCTCTCCACTAGGCCTGTTGGTGCTATTCTTGGAGTGGCAGCTGCTTTTAATGTACCCTTGGTCCTTTCGTTTGGTGTTGTGAAACAGATATATAAGAACTGGTGAGTTTTCAGTCTTTTACTTGATGCAGAAAGTTGTTACCAACTCTCTGCTTGATAGAAGGCCAGGATTGAGTGCATTAACTGCATGATCTACCTCTTTTAGGATTGATACTTAGTGAAATTTATTAGGGATGTTGTAGCATTTATAAAGGATGTTGTAGCATATGTTGAAAAGAAAACAAAATTTTAGTGCATGCAGAACAATGAAGTCTCTCAAAAACTTGGATTTTTTAACTGATTTCTGTTTTTTCTGAATTAAAAGAACTTGAAAACATTGCAAGGCAATACTTACTACAATTTTGTTAAATGTTATGTACAACTCAATGTGTTTAAAGTTTTGGAATTCTAGATTTTAATTTCAAATATAAAATGAGATTTTCCAATGCTTTGTTTCAATCATGAGCTACACAGACAGAGCTGACTAACAAATTATGTGTGCTTTTCTCTCATGGATGCAGAACCCAAAGTATGTGTGGTAGCCACTGGGGAGCTAAATGTAAAAGTATGTGTGGTAGCCACTGGGGGCTAGATGTGAAAGTACGTGTGGTAGCTGCCACTCGGAAGCTAGATGTAGGGGCTGAACCCCCTTCTTTTTCGGAATCAATGTTACCAAGGTCCCATGGACCGCAATTTTTTGGACAATGAAACATGAAAAGTCAGATTAAACTGCCACTTTTTTTTGGGGGGGGGGGAGGGGGTGGATGCCTGGGTGGGGGTGCCAGCTAAGTTACTGGCAGCAGCTATATATGTTTTAATATATGCTTCTCTGCAATATGAAATAAAATTTAAGGATATACCTGTATGCATGGCTACCTAGTTGATGTTTTTTTTTTTTTTTTTTTTTTTTTTAATGGACTAGACCAAGGCTTCTTAATTACATTTTTCGAAGGGCCATCATTTCACAACAGCTTCAGGCTGTGGGCCAATCTCATTCGGATTGATCTTACATGCAATGCACTGTATTACATTATATAATGACTACATTGTTCGAGGGCCAGATTGGATTGTCTGGCTTGCCAGATTTGGCCCGTGGGCCGTCCATTAAGAATTGCCAGACTAAGACCTATACCATGCTTATCACAATAACAGCTAGTACATAGTTATTAATAATAACTATCAAGTGGCTTTCAACACTATGAGCAAAATTAGAGCCGAAACAAAATCTCCATCAGACTCAGTAGCATATAGCGAAATTAAATTGTATTTATTTTTTCCTACTTTTTCCTCAATTTTCACAAATTTTGAGTCTGACTTTTTCTTCAAAATTTACAAATTTTCTGACATAAATTTTCCTCGAAAATTCAACAAATTTTCTGACTTCTTCCTCAAAACTGTCAAAATTTCCCGAGTTTTTTCCTCAAAATTTGTGGCGAAGGGCAAATTGTTTTTAAAGCTACAAACGCCACTGATCCGACAAACAAAGCATGGGTCTTGGAGGCCATGTATTCAAAAGTAGCATGCATGGGCACAATGAAAAAAGAGCACCTTAATTTTATTTTAGACAATATGTAGAAAATTTGGAGAGGGGAACATTTTCCATGCACCTTTTTAGTGGTCCTGGCATGTAAAAATTTGTGCAGATAGTGTATGTGCTAAATAGGGCTTATGATTTCTGAAACATTTATTGGACTTAAATATATCCAATTTTGATTGCTTCAAAAGAAGGCAGTAGTTAACAAATTTTGGATAATGCTTGAACATACACATAAGTCCCTCTCGCTCACCTCTTTTGGGGGTAGAAGAAATGGGCAATCTAATTTATTTCTCCCAACCCCACAAGCAGATACCCACCCCGACAACATGTGAAACTTATGCTGCAGTTTACAATATTATCACAACCACTGGATTTGAGTTTGACCAAAGAAATTCAACCAAACAACAGAGTCATTATGAAAATTTCCAGGAACAAAAATGAAGATCTACAGTTTCAATTGTTGTTTGCATATTTGTACTTAAAATAAGTTTAAACATCTCTCTTTCATTTTCTATTTCGGTACTTGGATTTTCACAAAGTAATAGTTTCGAACACAAAATAAAAGGAGTTATTGATAATAAGCAAACAAATTGCAGGTCCCTGGTAAGAGAAACCTGGATAATTTGTATTGACTGGAAATACTTCCTTAAGTACCTTCTAGTTCAGCTATTATATATATTTCCTTTTTTTTTAAATTCAGAAGCAGGTATTAGTGCCATAAGGATTTCAAGATTGCATGAAGCTTGGAATCATATGTATGAATAGTGGGACAGGAATCACGATTCCACAAATCGATTCTATGCATAGATTCATCCCTATAGTCAGGCCACTGTCTCGGTTAGATCTCTTTTAAAGATTAAAAATGGTCCGTAAAATAAAATAATAAAAATGCAGAAACAGTTTAAGAGGGCTCATGTATACCGATTTGCTCAAAACAGGACTCAAATTTAAATTGTGAATGCTTTTGATGATCAAGGCCAGAAATGCAAACAGATACATGATAAGCAACGATATAACTTGATCCACCTCAGCAAATATCCTTCCTTGCTCTTGACAGAGAACGTTCTTCCCCACAGACTGTTCTTTCCCACAGACTGTTCTTCCCCATAGACTGTTCCCTCCCACAGACTGTTCCTTCCCATAGACTGTTCTTCCCCACAGACTGTTCTTCCCCATGGACTGTTCCCTCCCACAGACTGTTCCCTCCCACAGACTGTTCCTTCCCACAGACTGTTCTTCCCCACAGACTGTTCTTCCCCACAGACTGTTCCCTCCCACAGACTGTTCCTTCCCACAGACTGTTCCTTCCCACAGACTGTTTCCCCATAGATTGTTCTTCCTCACAGACTATTCTTCCCCACAGAGCAAAACAAATATTGTTTAGACTGTCAGATTGTCTCCCTGTATGAACTATCATGTGATAATAATACATTCAATAACTTCCTTTTGTGTTCATGATGTGAAGCAAATAACAACTCCCCTGGACTCCAAAGGTGGGCACACTTCATGTTCACTAGATAACAAACAATTCATATTGAAAACAAAGATGTGTTTTGGAGGGAAGGTGGATTTGTGCCAAGGGAGTTGTATTTATAATGGGTATTTAAATTTTGTTTTGATACTGAACTAGGATTCTAATATTTATTTCAACTTATTTGAATAGCTTAAACACATGTATTAAAGACTTTTACAACCTGAAAATCGAATATAATTAATATCTAACTCCATCAGAAATTCAATGAAAAAGCAATTGTTCCCCTTTTTGGAATCAACTCAACCACTTATTTGACACAGTTAATGAAATACATACAAAGGTCTTAGCATTGAAGTCAAGTAATAAAATGACCTTTATGGATCTCACATGGATCAAGACAAGCTGTGCATCAAGGACATTGTTTTCATTACCCCACAGTAAGGTACCAACAAAAAGGCAAGTCTCATTTTCAAGTGACTGCATTTTACAATGCCAAGATTATTCAAACCAAGCTTCTTGGTTCAGCTATTAAGCTCCATGGTAAAGCCTCCGTGGTTCAACAAGAAATTATGGGGAGGTGTAAACATTGAGGAGGGACCAATAGCTCCCACTGACACCCTGATCTCACATGTGAACTGTAAAAAACACTCTTTTTGGAAGCTGCAAAGTGGGAAAATTTCATCATTTACCCACTTCAATGTTGCTATGTTCTAATGGGGTCTTTGCCTAGTACAGTCAATAAATATTTGTAATCTGCCACAACTCTTTAAAGAAGAGCAGGCAAGTATGAAAGTTTAAAATCATGACCCTATACCCATATCTACAGTAGCTGGCAAGAAATCATACAATTGATTATTTTCCATTTTCATGCATATATGACAATATTTAAATAAAAACACATAACAATTTATGAGAAAATGGTGGAAGGGCTTAGAAGCCGGAGCAAATTACAAGAAGCCCACCGTAACTTAAATTGAATAATTAATCTCAAAGGAAATGTAGAGAAGAGTCAAAATAGAAGGAAAATAGGAACTCCCTCCACCCCCCCCCCCCTCCCCTCCCCAATTTTGTATTACAAACCCTTCGTGCCAAACCATGCATGCATGACTAACTTATATTGATATTTTTAAAATTCAAGCTCTATTTCATAGGCCAACATTTAACTGTAAAACAACTTTCAGCAATGTCATATGGAAGCTATCATGATCACCCTGCGATCCTATTTATTTAACCTGGGAGTTACGATAGAAGTCCCTGGTATACTTGACAGATCATATAACATGTGATAAAGGTTACTTGTCAAGACATGCTGGGTGAAAAGGTCTGGATAGATAATGGAAAAATACAGAGCCCCACAACTTACACAAGTAACCTAGATAGGCAACATCAATACTGTGAAAGGAGTTGGCAGGCCAAAATGTGAGGGTGTTAGTCTTTGCTAATTTTATAGATATATTATAACCTGTGGCTAATTTATGTAGAATTGATAACCAATAAGGCTGATTTCATAGATATAGTGTAATCTGTGGCTAATTTATGTAGATTTTATAACCAATAGCAGTCACATTCACACGGTCTGCTTTTCAACAGTAATTTCTACCCATCGCATGCAAGCGAACAATTTTCAAAAAGTCAATCAGAAAACAAATACAAATTTTGAGTACTCCGGCCAGGATTAAGTCATGTTCATGATATTCTGTACTGCAAAAGGAATTCAATTTAATGTGAGACTCAACTTAAATATGACCTCACTGTTTGGCCAAAAGCTTCTCTAATGTTGTTTCAATACAAAGTTATTTTTAAATCCACTGGAATCATAAACTTTTATTCCCATAAAGAGTCATGATTTTTACACTTATATTTGTTCATAATTTGGTAGCTTTGAAATACATTTTAAACTCAAATTATTCTGATGATTTTTTACACATAGAAAGTAACATCATCATCAGTGCTTTGAGAATATATTGCAAAGTCATCATTTTGAAGCAAGACCCGAGGAAAGGGCCTCTAGTAACTCCCTTATAGAAATTGTGTACACAATTTAAGCTTGCCATGAGCTTACAACCGGAACCTCAACCATGGTTCAATTCAGTTTTAATTTTAAAAATGAGTTCACATATGCAACCTCTTTAACGTTACTGAATAAAAAGTGAACCTACTTGAGACTATAGCTCACTGTAAAACAGCTCACCATGAGCTACTGTAAAACAGCTCACCATGAGCTACTGTAAAACAGCTCACCATGAGCTACTGTAAAACAACTCACCATGAGCTACTGCAAAACAGCTCACCATGAGCTACTGTAAAACAGCTCACCATGAGCTACTGCAAAACAGCTCACTATGAGCTATTCTAAAACAGCTCACCATGAGCTACTGTAAAACAGCTCACCGTGAGCTACTCTAAAACAGCTCACCATGAGCTACTGCAAAACAGCTCACCATGAGCCACTGTTAAACAGCTTACCATGAACTACTCTAAAACAGCTCACCATGAGCTACTGTAAAACAGCTCACCATGAGCTACTGCAGAACAGCTCACCATGAGCTACTCTAAAACAGCTCATCATGCACTACTGTAAATCAGCTCACCATGAGCTACTGTAAAACAGCTCACCATTAGCTACTGCAAAACAGCTCACCATGAGCTACTCTAAAAACAGCTCACTATGAGCTACTGTAGTTATAGTTACTTTGAGCTGGTTTGAGCTAATGGAGAGTTTGTACAAGCCAACAGGGACCTCCAAAAATTCAGTGTAATGAATTCACATCAGATCTAAAAACTTGGGCATCAAGTCAAGAATTTGGAGCAGCTGGTAAACAACTTAGAGTGAAATTAAATCATTAAAGCATTTCCCTGAAGACTGTGACCCCAGTTGAAATTTGACTATGCATACAAACATTACATATATATCTCAGTTCAGTGTGTTTAGATAAATGACCTCCCTTACTCTACCACCAGCGATAATCACCGTTTTGGGTGTGCCATCTTTGGCCTGCTTCCCAAGCACATTTAAAAAAGTACTGGTAGAGTAAGGTATAAAACAAATGTCATCTACTACAGTCTGTTTGTAGTGGTTGACAGCTATATTGGTGGATAATACTGGACTGCCTTGGTTATGTGATGTTTATAATTCCCTTGTTTTTAGCTTTACGTTTCTGCTATTCCTTTTTATTTTTGTTTGTGGTCTTGTGTACATGTTTTTATTTCTCTGAACAGCAGTGAACCTTATGATTGGCCCATCAGAGCTACGTAGTTATCTATTGGTGTGACTATTGCAAGTTCACACTTGCAAGTTATATACTTTTTAAAGTAACATACCCTAATAGAAATGAAAGGCTTACTTGAAGGACCTGGTGGCCAAAACTAAGAGCGTTTTCTTCTAGAGCCTCAAGAATATAACACCCTTTTAGAGCAGGTGATGGTTCTGAAAACCTTGATACAAATGTTCAAATTAATCATGATTATTTCTTATCCAAATTTGAACAATTTTTCAATGATATGAGTATCAACAATTGGACCTGTGTTATTTCTAAATTTCCTTGCCATAGGTAGCAAAAAAGACGCCCTTACTGGGACATATGGCTAAATCCATCAGAGCCATCAGGCTCATTGAGCCAGTGCTTATCCCTGGTTTCCTAACGCAAGCGGATGATAGTACATGACTCCTCCTGGATGAGAGTACATGATTCCTCCTGGATGAGAGTACATGATTCCCCCTGGATGAGAGTACATGATTCCCCCTGGATGAGAGTACATGATTCCCCCTGGATGAGAGTACATGATTCCCCCTGGATGAGAGTACATGATTCCCCTGGATGAGAGTACATGATTCCCCTGGATGAGAGTACATGATTCCCCTGGATGAGAGTACATGATTCCCCTGGATGAGAGTACATGATTTCCCCTGGATGAGAGTACATGATTTCCCCTGATGAGAGTACATGACTCCCCCTGGATGAGAGTACATGATTCCCCTGGATGAGAGTACATGATTCCCCTGGATGAGAGTACATGATTCCCCTGGATGAGAGTACATGATTCCCCCTGGATGAGAGTACATGATTCCCCTTGGATGAGAGTACATGATTCCCCCTGGATAACAGTACATGATTCCCCCTGGATGAGAGTACATGATTCCCCCTGGATGAGAGTACATGATTCCTCCTGGATGAGAATACATGACTCCCCCTGGATGAGAGTACATGATTCCCCCTGGATGAGAGTACATGATTCCCCCTGGATGAGAGTACATGATTCCCCCTGGATGAGAGTACATGATTCCCCCTGGATGAGAGTACATGATTCCCCCTGGATGAGAGTACATGATTCCCCCTGGATGAGAGTACATGATTTCCCCTGGATGAGAGTACATGACTCCCCCTGGATGAGAGTACATGATTCCCCTGGATGAGAGTACATGATTCCCCTGGATGTGAGTACATGATTCCCCCTGGATAAGAGTACATGATTCCCCCTGGATGAGAGTACATGATTCCCCTGGATGAGAGTACATGATTCCCCTGGATGAGAGTACATGATTCCCCTGGATGAGAGTACATGATTCCCCCTGGATGAGAGTACATGATTCCCCCTGGATGAGAGTACATGATTCCCCTGTGAGAGTACATGATTCCCCTGGATGAGAGTACATGATTCCCCTGGATGAGAGTACATGATTCCCCTGGATGAGAGTACATGATTCCCCCTGGATGAGAGTACATGATTCCCCTGGATAAGAGTACATGATTCCCCCTGGATGAGAGTACATGACTCCCCCTGGATGAGAGTACATGATTCCCCCTGGATGAGAGTACATGATTCCCCCTGGATGAGAGTACATGATTCTCCCTGGATGAGAGTACATGATTTCCCCGGGATGAGAGTACATGATTCCCCCTGGATGAGAGTACATGATTCCCCCTGGATGAGAGTACATGATTCCCCCAGTCCATCGCAGCTTAACTCCCCAGCAGTGCTGGTACTCATTTTACAGCTGAGTGGACTGATGCAAGTAGAGTAAAGTGCCTTGCTCAAGGACACAATGCAGCGCTCACGACAGGAATCAAAATCTGTACTTCTTGAATATAAGCATTACTCCTTAATCACTGAGCCACAGCACCTCTAATCTTTGCCCTCACTCCCCCGCAATCAAATTTGGTTTTGTGTATTCTGCCCCTGGGAGGGACTGGGACATCTACCAAACAAAAATCAGCTCAAATTGATTACCTGCTGTAACTACATAGCTGCAAGTACAGGTTTATACAAGCTCATGACATAGGCCACGCCCACCACAACAACGCGGTAACTAAGTGGAGCAAACAAACCTTAAATTCTCAATCATGCATGACCATATTTTGACATTTAAATGTTCATTCGGCCTTCAACAAGTTTTGATCCATTCATAGCACTTTTCCGGATCTTTCAACTTTTTAGCAAAAGGAAGAAATAACGGGAATCAGATCAACAAACCCGTAGTGGGTCCATAAGTTTAATTTTTCTCTCACCATTTTGCCACCACTCAGCCTGTATGTGCAGAAATTTGCTTTGTATAGTATATGCACTGACAACATGAGCATGCACAGCTAGGTAGCTGTACTGTACCAGTACCGCGTAGGTTGTTTGCCCCACTTAGTTATGCAGATATTGTTGCTAGGCAAATTTGTGCCGTGATTGGCTCAAACAAGCTGTCAACCATCAAACCGAGAGAAGTTAATTTGATTCTTGTGAGCATTTAAAGAAGAACTTAGTGATGGTGTCTTTTGGTGAATTTTCAAATATTTATTGACCTGTTTTACCTCCTAAAATGATCAAATATGTTTGTTTATGAATCTTAAATAATTATTTGTACTTGGTATAAATTAATGGTGTTTATTGAATATAATACACTCTGAAGAAAATTTTAGAGTTTCTCAAAAATTGCGCTCTCACTTTTTGGTGTAGTGCCCCTTCAAGAGCTGTCAACGAAGGCTTTAATTGGTGCAAGATCAAGATGCTTTGTACTTATTGGTTTGGTTTGTTGATGTTTAACGGCACCGCCACAGTCAAGAGTCAAATGTGTACCTATTGGCTATCAATATTTAGTGTTTCTCTGTATTTTACTTCACAGGCTGGAGATACTGCATCGTAATGAAAAAACAAGTCTTACAATTAGGTTTCTACTCGTTTGGAGCATGTTTACCTCCTACAATTTCCAACTGATCATTGAAGAAATTGATCAGGGTGCACAGTCGGAATTACCAGCCCAGTGCAACACCACATGTGAATTTTACGACTGGGCCAAGGACGCATTTTGCGGGTACCTCAATCTGTCTGCCATTCCGACAGAATGCAGCGAAGCCGTTCTCCTGGATCTTCGCAACAACCATGTCACTCGACTTCACAAGGGGGCATTTGAACAATTTCCTCACCTTCGGTATGTGGACATTTCTGAAAATGGTCTTGTTGAGATAGAGCATGGCTCCTTTAATGGGGCTGTGGAGCTGAGGCACATTTATCTTTTCGAGAATAAAATTGACCACATATGCAAGGATGCTTTCCAGGGTCCCAGGCAATTAGAGCAGCTTTATCTTAGTGAAAATAGGATAAGTAACATTGATCAATTTGCTTTTACAAGCATGGGTTTCTTACGCATTCTCTATTTGAATAGAAATAACTTGACTGATCTTGAGGACCAAACCTTCAGCAACACAACAAGACTGCAGTACTTGCATTTATCGTACAATAGCATACACTCTCTGACCGACGGCATATTTGCCAGTTTAAGTCAACTGAAATTTTTAGACTTGACATCCAACAATCTTGAATTTCTTCCATTAGAACTTTTTAGGGACTTGACAATCTGAAAACTCTTAAAGTTGCCAACAATAAACTTGTGACAGCAGATTTCTTGACACCAGAGCACTTCTACTCACTGGAGTCAATCGATTTGAGCAACAATTTTGTCCGAACCATCCCCAAATTCGAATATGTAAAGACAACAATCACTTCATTTTATCTTGCGCATAACAACCTAACATGCGACTGCAATCTGGACCATGTCAGAAAGTGGTTTCAACTTCAGGAGCCGTCAAAATGGGTTTATGCAGCAACATGTGAGGACAGGGAGGAATCAAGGGTGAGGAGGATCGTTGACCTTAATGAAGAGTTGTGCCAAACAGAAAGTCCCAATGTTGCTGAAACAAGTGTTGGCAAGCAAATCCCTCAGAAGTCTGAGATTTTTCACGATAGTGAAATTTACACAGTGTCCATTATTGTGGTTATTTCAATCATTCTCATCGCTTTCTGCATCACTCTGATTTCTGTTGGTTTTGGTTGCTACATATGTTTTTATGCAGTACTAAACCACTTTATGAAAAAGCGCAAGTTGCTGAATATGTCTGAAAGCGATAAACTTGATGTCTGGCAAAGAAGCAGTCTTTGCTGTAATCTGTGTAGATCTTCATCAAGGGCCCTGAAGGTATTTTATAGACTTATTTTTTAAATAAGTCTCTCAGAAAATTTACTGGGGTTCTTAAATTGCTTTATAATTCAGAAGGAATATTGGAAACAGAAAGTGGAGGTCTCAAGTTTTTGGTAAAATGGGGATTTTATGGGTGGCTAGATCCAAACTTCATTTAAAAGTACAGGGGTTTTGGCATTTTGTGTACAATTTTAGAATTTGCACAACTTACCTAGTTCTTTCTTACATATGGATTGTAACAACAAAAAACTGCTGAGGACTTAAAACCCGCCAGCACAACATTATGGTATCGTGATCAAATAAACACCATTGGCTCTGAAGCCTTGTATGGTAATAAGGTATGAAAGAGTACTGATAAAATAGGCAAAGTGCATTTGCCTCGAAGCTGGTTGAAGATTGGATTTCTATATAGAAATGGCAAGCAGTGCACTTTGCCGATACAGCTTGGAAAAAGTTGATGTGCGATATCATACTGCTCATAAGAGCTATAAATGATAATAAATAATAATAAATAAATAAATACCATTGGCTCTGAAGCCTTGTATGGTAATAAGGTATGAAAGAATACTGATAAAATAGGCAAAGTGCAGTTGCTTAAAGCTAGTGAAGATTGTGTTTCGGTATAGAAATGGCAAGCAGTGCTCTTTGTCGATGCAGCTTAGAAAAAATTGATGTGCGATATCATACTGCTCATAAGAGCTATAAAACTGATAGTCTTGCAAATTGAATCTTTGCAAAACTGCTAACAGATTTGCCAAAATCAGTGAAATTCTCATTAAATGCTCTTCATGTTTGACATGGTAGAATGGCACCACGACAGTTATGGTCAATTTGTACCAGAGAGATTAGATTATATCAGTAGTGTGCGATGGGTGTAGGGGGAGCAAGGGAGGACAAATAATGGAAGTCAGATGTTGTTGTAGTGGTTGATGTGATAAAGGAAGGAGAAATTTTGTTGTGGTGTGTTGATGTGAGAGATTGGTGATGGTGTTGTGAAGGGGCTGAGGGATGGTGTGGAGGGGGATGAGGTTTTGAGAATATGTTTGACGGTCAGTTGCTCAGGGTAGTTATTGCAGAGAGGTGGGGGGACCATTAAGGAGGTGGGAGGGTCTGTTAAGGAGGTGGGAGGGACCGTTAGGGAGGTGGGAGGGACAGTTAAGAGGTGAGAGGAACCGTTAGGGAGGTGGGAGGGACCGTTAGGGAGGTGGGAGGGACCGTTAGGGAGGTGGGAGGACCATTAAGGAGGTGGGAGGGACCGTTAAGGAGGTGGAAGTGGGTGGAGTGGGCATGACAAATTTTGAAGTGGGTGAGGTTGATTTTGACGGAGGGGTTTGGGGTAGCAACATTGGTAGGAATGGTGGGTAGAATGTTGTAGATTTGATCCAGGGGTTATTCTATTATCATTGGTAGAGTAAAATTTGAAATAATCAGTGGGATATGTTTAAGCAATGAAATTGAGACAGCTAGACATCAATGTGTATGATACCCATTGCCTTTACGTTTACCTGAAAGTACAATTTCATATGCTTCTTGTTGTACTAACAAATGTAGTGGGGTCAAGGTTCTCCAACATGTTTATAAAACTAATATTCTTATGAAACTGATATGTCTTGTGAAACTGAGGTATGTGAAAACATGTTTCTAAGCCTAACTGCAGCTATTACAACAACAAAAAAGAAAGTGATTTAGTCCCTTCAGCAGCTATTTTTAATATCATGATTAATGGTATGATTAATCATTGCTGTAAATAATGAGGTTTTAGTAATGAGAACTCAAAAATGCATCATTCATATGATCAGAAGACTTAGCAGTTTATAGAGTTACTCTACTCTGCTATATCAACCTAAGTCTGTATTTTAATTTAGGGAGACCTACTGTAGGTTAGGGAATATTTTAATTTAGGGAAACCTAGGCTTAGTTCTCATCTTGAAAGTGGGGTGGGGGTACCAGGGCTGTAGTTCTCATAAAAGTGTAGGGGCATAAAAGTGGGGGCATGTGGGGGGGGGGAAATAAAAGTGGGGTGGGGACAAGAGGCAAATTTTCTCCAAAATGTACTGAATTTTACAATTCTGCTGAAAAGTGGGGAGGACATGTCCTTAAAAATAGAGATTGAAAACAAATAATGCATGATGACTGTTTGTGCATTGAGAACTGTTGTGCAGTCTCTAGTTGTTCACATTATTTGATCCTATATTTGAAATCTTGCTAAAGACCAAGAACACTGAATTTTTGTTAGATCTTTCCTGAAAAGTAAAGAAAACATGTTCAGGGAAAATAAGCACGCCCCTGCAATCTTTATCTGGGACGTTTGTCTCATTTTAAAATATACTCAAGGAAACTTGAAAGAAATATTGTGCCTTATCCTCAACCGGGAAGATATGGAAAATGCTTGCTTGCAACCAGCAGATGAATTGCTGGAAGAACAAAATGAATCGAATGAAATAATACTTGTTCGTTAAAACCCAGAGTTTTTGCTTGTATATTAACGTATCTGAAAGGAATACCTGCAGATAATGTATGATTTACCAAGTAGTAAACTCTGTATGATATTTGTGTGGTTTTGAACCACTTTTGTTGAAAGAGGCTTCGTTGCAAAGTCAAGTGTGGTCTTTATGTCTGAAATTGTACACATCTGCACACAGACAGCATAGGTCAATAGTACCAGAGTGTTAAAAGCAAATGGTGCAAACAAAGAGAAACTCATTAGAGGTGTAAGAGTACAGCAGGTTGTAGGAGGTAATGAAGAGATAACATAACAATTAATACCAACCAAATGATATATTTGGAGTATAGACAAGCTATTGAAAGTTATGAGCACAAAATTCAAATTCATGAAAGCTTTGTGCCCTTGGCGATGTTCTGATTGTCCACATGTTGGAAAATCTCAAAGCCACCCAAAAATCACGCATCACTGCCCTCACACTCCATACATGCAGTGTACAAATGTACCTACGTATGTACAGACTTTATTTTGGGAATGGTTCAAGCGTGCAATGATACAGCGTGTACACTATTTAAGAAATAATGGGTGCCAGGGCGCTGTGAGTAGCAATGTCGTTATGTCGGGCACAATATTGACATGTACTGAATACTAAAAGCTCTTAATCTACTTCACACTACAGCTAGTGACCTTATGAAACTTATCAATGATGCAGCACCTGCAATAGGTGGCAATACAAAATTATACTACCAACCAAGTATGTTGAGAAATGTACTGAAATTTACCCAACTCACAAAACAAACAACTATTTTAGAGTAATATGTTAATGTGGACGGTAATGTACATATGTATAGTATTTATTCGGACACTGAATGACAGACTGACAAAAACGATATGCAAGCACAGAACAGGCACAACAACTGTAAATAAGAATATATTTTTGTATCATCGATCTAACTATCTCCATTATCAAATGAAAATCTTCATATAAGGAACTTTTCATCAAAATTACTTGAGGTATTATTCAAACAAAAAATTTTGTATGAAGAAACTAAGTCATTTAAAGTCTGACGACTACTGTAATTGTAAAGCTAAAGTACATTACTTTATTTCAAACTGTGATATATTCCAAAATGAACATCTCACACTAAAAATATCAAAAACAAGCAAAACATTCAATCAGCACAACTTATGAAAGCTGTACAACATGATGAACGACTCTGGCTATAAATTTTCAGTCCAATGAATCCAAACTTACCAGAGTGTTTATAACTCACTGATGAAAACATCCTTTTAAAAGTCAAAATGAATCCTCATTCCCACATTATATGCATGACTTGACCCTACAGTAACCAAATCCTCAATACCTGGCTCTTCACAAGAAGTTTCATTGTATGCATATAATTGATTGGGAGTGTAATTACTAATGCGTAAAATCACTGAACTATCTGTTGTGCGTTTCTTAATTACTTCTAGCAGAGTCTAAAAGTCATACCTGCCGAAATGGAGGTTCTTGCGGGTGAAAAGACTGAAAATTTGTAGCAAGGATCGGGCGTAATGAGTAGAGATACAAATTAAAACAAAATTCTTGGTTTAAAAATTTCACTGTTTTTTTGTTTTTTAATGTTAAAAATTAAACTGGGTATAATAATAATAATAATAATAATATAATAATAATAATAATAATAATAATAATAATAATAATAATAGGTTTAACAAGTTTAATAATTTCATCAATTTTGGATTTCATATAGTTGCACATGTTAATAATTTAGTGTTACCTCTATACTGGAATAACTGTAGTTTATGCTAATGTTATTCATCTGGAAAATACAAAGGTAAACATAGTAAACGTAATAATAGCTAGGTTTTGTTCTTATTTTCACATTTACTGTCCCCCAAAGTAAAGTGTCGTAATATTTTCAAATGTAAATTAGATCCATGTCTAAAAGATCTGGAATGTGCATGAAAATTATGTACACACATCATGTATATATAGCTGTACTTACATACACATGTATGTACTTTTTAATTTTGTGGTACAATACCAAGTGAATGTGGCTAGCTGTACATTTTAACTTTACCTTAAAATTAAAATCAAGTATTAGTTTGTAGTAAGATAACATCATGTAAGATGCTATTTAATATTATTTGTTACGAGACTTGAAAAAAGGTTTTTTAACATTTTATCTACAATGTAGTGTGTTCCCATATTGACTTTATTGATAGCCAGAATAATAAATATACATTCTCTACTTGTATTTCCTGAAGAATCCTATATTCCAAATGTTCAACATATATTCATGCAAACATTTAGCACCAAAGTACACAGTTAACTTAGTGGACCATACATCATTACTGTTATTTAATCATATATAGGCTCTAGGTGTGTGTGGTACTTACAGTTACTGAAATATTAGTTATTATACAAGAAATTTCAGGAAGAATATATATGCATAAATGTGCATTAGAAATGAATTTGCTTAAAACCAGGAACACTCCGATTCTGGCCCTTAAGTGGAGCAAAACAAGTCGAAATTATTTCTTATTTCTTTATTTCTCAAACCACAAAACTGTGATCTCTTGACACTGTCATACAAGCTGTTTAATGAAGAAGGTGATTGTTTTAACTCAACACAAAGGAGTGTTTATTAAGGGGAGCAGCATCTTCCAAGGAGTGTGAAATGTCCTTTAGGGCAAAGTTATTTTTGTGTAATGATGTGTGTCATTTGTAGTTTCAAAATTGCAGAACAAAGTTTTTAAGCAGTACCTGTACTAATGGCCCTTATAACTTCAATGTAGTCTTTCGTATACTGTATATTGCTTAATTTTTAGGAACTAAAAACACAAGTTCTTCAGATTGTTCTTTTTTATGTTCGACTTAGTTCGTTATAACTATATTTCGTTATCACTATAATTCGTTATCACTATAATTCGTTATCACTATAATTCGATCATTCTGTATATTCAGATAACATGTGTGCAAATCACGGAATATCAGCTTTTTAGATATATAGACTTCATGCTGTTTTCAGAATTCACATGTCATCCTCCATCTTGTTACCTTGCCAACATCATGTGAAACTAATTATTAGTGTAAAGTTTGATATTCAGGTATGATAATTGGGGATAGGATAAATGTTCACAGGCGTCAAAATATATATAACACTCGATCCGTATATTGATTTCTGAAAAGACCTTGAAAATTTCAGGCTGAGAAATTGTACTTTATCTAAATGACAGACTGAAATGTTGTTTATATTTTGTATTAATTAATAAAAATGCAAACTAGATTTATACATGAAGACCCAGTGAATTTAGTGGGTCTTTCTCATATCATGTTAAAAAACTATGAATTATATTCTTATAAGAGGATAAGTTGAGGGGTCAAGCATGTTTATCTTATTTGAAAGAGGACTTTAAATGGAACAAAATGGTGCAGAAAGCATTCAAAATCTTACTCCATTAAGGAGATATTTAAGTTTAAAGTTTGGTACCATTTGTGTAGAAACGACTGAAATCAGACTAGTTGTTATATCATAGCATCAGATTCCTTAAGTCTTTATGTATTTTATTATATTTTTCCTGCAATTTTGTGACTTAAAAACTATGAGATTCAATAGCAAATTTGTTGTTTACATTGCATCCTAAATTATTACTGTCCCAGCAATACTTCTCCTCAAAATGATCATTTACCATAATGGATTAATACATTTTTAAAACTTTGATTAAAGACTTTTTTTTTTATTACAACTGCTATTCTTCCATGTGATTTACAAATATCCAAACACAGGGTTCTAAGTAATATCTTTGAGTTATATATCAGAATTTTCAAATTGGAAGTCTCGCAGATTCATTTCATTACAATTGGTTATTTTTATCATCATTTGAATGTGCTCCATTTATTTATGACAATAACCTGTCCATTAATTTTAGAAGCCGCTTAAAGTTTCTCAAAAATTTCATCAGAAATTGCCACTGCAGCTATATCCTTGCCTCTATCGAAGCGATGAGTCAATGTTTTAACATCATCTATTAATAATCTTCTCCCTACTGTTCTCCATTCTATTTCAGAGTTAATTTAGCGGATGAGAACCATCTCACAGAGAGCTGAAGAGAATATGCAGACTAATGTCACAATAACAAGCAATTCATCATGGGACACAACTGCATCACAACACGTCTCCCTGACAATGCATCTCCATGACAACATATATCTCAACATCAGCATTTTCTCAATTAGTTTCACAGCAAGGGATGATCGAGGCACTTACAGAATTTATATGTACGTCAGCATAATGGATATGTCTGCTCCTCACGCAGGTTACTATTTTGAGACTACCATTTGAAGTCAATGCATTTACATGCGTATATATCTTTGGAGTCAAAGCCCTCACAATGTTTATAATCCTGCTACTATTGTATTATGTACATTTCTCTCCATTCTATTGTTTCTTCTAATAATGACTTTTTCTTGTTTATTTACTTTTGGGACTACAAACATTTTTCTTTTTTCCCTCATCAGGCAGATATTTACAGCAATCCGGCTGCCATATTGCATGAATTTCTTCAAAGTTACAGTATCTTGCCCAAGATGCACATGCAGCTAACAACTATCCATCTCCCCAATCCTCCCTATGCATGCCCATTCCTATGTATGCTCATCCCTATGTATGCTCATCCCTAGGCATGCCCATCCCTAGGCATGCCCATCCCTAGGCATGCCCATCCCTAGTCATGCCCATCCCTAGGCATGCCCATCCCTAGGCATGCCCATCCCTAGGCATGCCCATCCCTAGGCATGCCCATCCCTAGGCATCCCCATCCCTAGGCATGCCCATCCCTAGGCATCCCCATCCCTAGGCATGCCCATCCCTAGGCATGCCCATCCCTAGGCATGCCCATCCCTAGGCATCCCCATCCCTATTCCAATTAACCACATGTAATGATGAGGCATCCCTAGGCATGCCCATCCCCAGGCATCCCCATCCCTAGGCAACCCACAATTAGGCATCCCCAATAATCCCGGCATGCCCATCCCTAGGCATCTCCATCCCTAGGCATCCCCATCCCTAGGCATCCCCATCCCTAGGTTCCATGATAGTAACAATGCTATCACAAAAACATGTAATGCGACGAGTGAACATAGGACCCAGGCGAGAACACTGGTACGAAGTATAAACAGACATAACATCGACAACCAAGTCAATGTCCACGGCCTTTGATAACCAGTTGTGGTGCACTGGCGTGTCTACCCAACCCAGGCTTGAACCCAGGGCCTCATGGTCTGTAGACAAGTATGATAACCGCTACACCACAGTAGATAGACAAGATGCAAATTCATTATGAATATATGTACACAATTATTATATCACATGTCATTTTAATTTATGCAGTTTTTTAAGATGCTCTTCTAACCAACAGAAGATCTTGATCGAGTCAGAGGCAAAAGAAGATGTGTTCAAACTAAAGGCAGAAGAAAACAAAACAAAGCTGGAACATATTGTCTTGAAACGGTGTCGATGACAATTACACAAACAGCCTATGGGAGACAACACCTAATTGTTTTGCTTTAATTTTCTTAGTATCAAGAATTCATTGAAGAATATGATGCAACAGCGACACCCCACCCCCTGCACCCTACCTTATTGTTTTGATTGAATTTTCTTATTAAGAATTCATTGAAGAATAAACTATACATGCAACAGTACATAAATGTTGCACCTCACCCCCACCCTGCCTATTTGTTTTGATTTAATTTTCCTAGTATTAAGAATTCTTTAAAGACTATACAGTGGCCAATTCTGTCTCCTACCTCAAGACCAACCCTACATGAAAAATTTGTGCCCTTAATCAGCAACGTTCTGATTTTCCACATGTTGGAAAATCGAACATCTCAAGGCCACCTAAAATTCATGCATCACTGCCCCTATACACGCCATATAGTGTACAATTATATACTATACGTACAAACATACAAATTATTATATCTGGAATGGTTTAAGGGTGACACAGCGTGTACACTATTTCAGAAATATGGAGTGAGAGCGCTGCGAGTAGCACTGTCGTATATGTTGGAGCACAATATTGGCATGATGCCAGATAAATACCACTCAGAGGAAAGAGGATGCTCTCTGCAAAAACGCATTTCCTGAACAAACTTTGGAGCAACCTCTCAGCCCATCATTAGACAAGCTCACTATAAGCTCTTATGTGCCTGTCGAGGAAAACAACAGCAAAATGTGACTGTAAAAATGTTGAACTACTGGGCATAGACATCTGTCTGCAGCTGTCATTCATTTCTTCAAGGAAGAATTAGGGCTCAAATTGGGCACAGCATAGCATAGCAAGGTTTAACATCCCAAAAGCATCCAGTGCTGGACATTATATCATGACAGACACGGCCTTTGATAACCAGTTGTGAACTCACTGGTTGCAGACCCACTGGGATACAAACCCGGGACGTGCGGGTGAGAAGACAAAGCACTAACAACTACACCGCGGAGGTCATGATCATGGATCAATCCCAAGACCCACACTTGCTTCCTGTGTGGTAAACATATAAAAGTGGAGCTGTTTCTATTAAACACAACCTGCATTAAATTTATGCGAAGTCAAACTTCAACAGCTTCTATTTTTTTAAATGGATTTCTATTGTCAAAATGGACTGGATTAAAGCCTTCACATTACCTTTATACTCATTTTCTGGTACTTAAAAAGACTTTGTACCAGAAAAGCTAACACAATATTTGTTTGCTTATCTAGTACATAGTGTATTAAGTACCAAAATAGGAGTATATTGGTAATGTGAAGGCTTTATTCCAGTGCATTTTGACAATAAAAATCCATTTTGAAAATAGAAGCAGTTGTCTCCCAAATCTTTCTTCTTTTTGAGGTAAATTTGGAGCTTGGATTTGGAGCTTGAATTTGAAGCTTGAATTTGGAGCTTGAATTTGGAGCTTGCGGTATATGAAATACATTATTAGCACATGCAGTGTAGTCATGTATAATGGTTGCCCCAACACGGTTTTTGCATTCTGTTTAATCCCTGGTTCTAGAGCATTCTCATGTTAGCAGATTCCATGTGAATGAGTCACAGGAACAATACCTCCACAATATATCCTGCCTTTGTCCCTCACATCAGTGTTACACATATTGAAACAATTATCTGTGATTACAAATTGCAAATGGGGCAGAGTACAAGGTGTAACAGAAATATCTTAGTATTAATCCACTGGCCAAAAATGACACTGCCACCATAATGAGGCCAACCAAACATTTTTAAAGGCTTCCATTGTACAAAAAAAGAAAGAGGTGGTATATGCTGAGCATACTATCGTGACAGTAAATAAATCACCTTAAAAAAAAAAAAAAAAAAAAAAAAGGTTGTTGGTGGATCATGCAGCAACATGCACTTCAACTACTACCTTCCAACTTCAGGCACAAAGACGGGCCAAAACCTCAAATAATACCCTTGTGATACTGCCCTCAGAAGAAAGGTTTTTGATGGTCTTTTTTGATAACAAAATAATTCTTCAAACTCAATTCTACAAAATACGGCCCTGAAATTGATCCTTCAAACTTTCTATGGGGTAATTATAACCTCAATAACCTGTTAGGGCAGCATTCAATATGATTATGATGGCAGGCAAAGCGAGAGAACTGAGTGTTATGCATTGGATCTACACTCTAATACAGACAAAAGGCATCAGGACCATAGGGACTACAGGGTGGTCGATCTCCCCCTACCCTAATTAACAGCAAATGAAGGGCAACCAGGGAAAGAATTGGCATCCATTGCACAGCTATAGGCAAGCTAGCTTTTCCAAAGCATTATTTAGGCCCCTGGTTATAGGCATATACCAGTTGTGATAATCCAAAACTAGTTTCCTCTACAAACAATGCATGTTTTTTGTATAAAATATGCCACAGCTCTCCAGTTTCCCCCAGCCACTTCCACGGTCATGGGCGGCTTGCCATAAGGGCAAAATGGTGCACTTGTCCCCCCAAAGATATCCCAATCATTATTGTTTTTGTAATAAAGAACACAAACATATCATATAAATTAAAGGGATGCACCTCTTTTGCCCCCAAACATGTTTTTTCCCACCAACTACAAAATCTTACAGCAGTCAACATGTGCACCTGGTGGTTTCTCACCATGTAATGACTCAACTGGCATCATTCAAAAAGGGCAGATATCAACTGAAAGTAAGAGGCACAATTTCGATTTGATTCTTTTGAAGTCCTCTCTCATATAAGATGGACACACTTGACCACTGACCTAATCCTTTGATGGTGCAAATGGGTTACAGGGGTCGAATAAAATGGTGCAATATGCAGCTGCTATTTGTTATTATGATTAAGAAACTGACATTATGGTCACATGGTCAACAAATGTATGGTTCAATAAGAAGTCAAAAGGTGGCCAAAGAATGAACTATTCAGATGCATAATTAAAAAGAAAAGAGCTATACTAGTTGTGATTTAACCTAATTACCACCATCACATGCTATGAGAGACATGCAGAGAGACAAATATCACAGCGTTCCAAATTCTCACCATGGAGAATCAAATATATTTTTCATGAACTATTTTGTACCTTTGCTTTTTCTACAGGATTATGTTACAGATCAATGTTCTGGAGTTCTATCTGTGCAAGATCAATGGATGGCAGACACCACCTACAATCCAAGCTGGATTATAAAGCCCACAGTATCGGCATGGAGGATGGCAGCCACCACCTACAATCCAAGCTGGATTATAAAGCCCAC
Organism: Chiridota heheva; assembly: GCA_020152595.1. Lineage (NCBI taxonomy): Eukaryota > Metazoa > Echinodermata > Holothuroidea > Apodida > Chiridotidae > Chiridota > Chiridota heheva. The sequence continues at coordinate 268,735 of JAIGNY010003561.1, forward strand.
AGTATCGGCATGGAGGATGGCAGACACCACCTACAATCCAAGTTGAATTATAAAGCCCACAGCATCGGCACGGGGGATGGCAGACACCACCTACAATCCAAGCTGGATTATAAAGCCCACAGTATTGGCATAGGGGATGGCAGACACCACCTACAATCCAAGCTGGATTATAAAGCCCACAGCATCGGCACGGGGGATGGCAGACACCACTTACAATCCAAGCTGGATTATATAGGGGATGGCAGACACCACCTACAATCCAAGCTAGGTTATAAAGCCCACAGTAACGGCATAGGGGATGGCAGACACCACCTACAATCCAAGCTGGATAATAAAGCCCACAGCATCGGCACGGGGGATGGCAGACACCACCTACAATCCAAGCTGGATTATAAAGCCCACAGTATCGGCATAGGGGATGGCAGACACCACCTACAATCCAAGCTGGATTATAAAGCCCACAGCATCGGCATAGAGGATGGCAGACACCACCTACAATCCAAGCTGGATTATAAAGCCCACAGTATCGGCATGGAGGATGGCAGACACCACCTACAATCCAAGCTGGATTATAAAGCCCACAGCATCGGCACGGGGGATGGCAGACACCACCTACAATCCAAGCTGGATTATAAAGCCCACAGCATCGGCATAGGGGATGGCAGACACCACCTACAATCCAAGCTGGATTATAAAGCCCACAGCATCGGCACGGGGGATGGCAGACACCACCTACAATCCAAGTTGAATTATAAAGCCCACAGCATCGGCACGGGGGATGGCAGACACCACTTACAATCCAAGCTGGATTATAAAGCCCACAGTATTGGCATAGGGATGGCAGACACCACCTACAATCCAAGTTGAATTATAAAGCCCACAGCATCGGCATGGAGGATGGCAGACACCACCTACAATCCAAGTTGAATTATAAAGCCCACAGCATCGGCACGGGGGATGGCAGACACCACCTACAATCCAAGCTGGATTATAAAGCCCACAGCATCGGCATAGGGGATGGCAGACACCACCTACAATCCAAGCTGGATTATAAAGCCCACAGCATCGGCACGGGGGATGGCAGACACCACCTACAATCCAAGTTGAATTATAAAGCCCACAGCATCGGCACGGGGGATGGCAGACACCACTTACAATCCAAGCTGGATTATAAAGCCCACAGTATTGGCATAGGGGATGGCAGACACCACCTACAATCCAAGTTGAATTATAAAGCCCACAGCATCGGCATGGAGGATGGCAGACACCACCTACAATCCAAGTTGAATTATAAAGCCCACAGCATCGGCACGGGGGATGGCAGACACCACCTACAATCCAAGCTGGATTATAAAGCCCACAGCATCGGCATAGGGGATGGCAGACACCACCTACAATCCAAGCTGGATTATAAAGCCCACAGCATCGGCACGGGGGATGGCAGACACCACCTACAATCCAAGCTGGATTATAAAGCCCACAGCATCGGCACGGGAGATGGCAGACACCACCTACAATCCAAGTTGAATTATAAAGCCCACAGCATCGGCACGGGGGATGACAGACACCACTTACAATCCAAGCTGGATTATAAAGCCCACAGTATCGGCATGGAGGATGGCAGACACCACTTACAATCCAAGCTGGATTATAAAGCCCACAGTATCGGCATAGGGGATGGCAGACACCACCTACAATCCAAGCTGGATAATAAAGCCCACAGTATCGGCATAGGGGGTGGCAGCCACCACCTACAATCCAAGCTGGATTATAAAACCCACAGCATCGGCACGGGGGATGGCAGACACCACTTACAATCCAAGCTGGATTATAAAGCCCACAGTATCGGCATAGGGGATGGCAGACACCACCTACAATCCAAGCTGGATAATAAAGCCCACAGTATCGGCATAGGGGGTGGCAGCCACCACCTACAATCCAAGCTGGATTATAAAGCCCACAGCATCGGCACGGGGGATGGCAGACACCACTTACAATCCAAGCTGGATTATAAAGCCCACAGTATCGGCATAGGGGATGGCAGACACCACCTATAATCCAAGCTGGATAATAAAGCCCACAGTATCGGCATAGGGGGTGGCAGCCACCACCTACAATCCAAGCTGGATTATAAAGCCCACAGTATCAGCATAAGGAATGGCAGACACCACCTACAATCCAAGCTAGGTTATAAAGCCCACAGTAACGGCATAGGGGATGGCAGACACCACCTACAATCCAAGCTGGATTATAAAGCCCACAGCATCGGCACGGGGGATGGCAGACACCACCTACAATCCAAGCTGGATTATAAAGTCCACAGTATCGGCATAGGGGATGGCAGACACCACCTACAATCCAAGCTGGATAATAAAGCCCACAGTCGGCATAGGGGATGGCAGACACCACCTACAATCCAAGCTGGATTATAAAGCCCACAGTATCGGCATAGAGGATGGCAGACACCACCTACAATCCAAGCTGGATTATAAAGCCCACAGTATTGGCATAGAGGATGGCAGACACCACCCACAATCCAAGCTGGATAATAAAGCCCACAGTATTGGCATAGGGGATAGCAGACACCACCTACAATCCAAGCTGGGTTATAAAGCCCACAGTATCGGCTTAAGGAATGGCAGACACCACCTACAATCCAAGCTGGGTTATAAAGCCCACAGCATCGGCACGGGGGATGGCAGACACCACCTACAATCCAAGTTGAATTATAAAGCCCACAGCATCGGCACGGGGGATGGCAGACACCACTTACAATCCAAGCTGGATTATAAAGCCCACAGTATTGGCATAGGGGATGGCAGACACCACCTACAATCCAAGTTGAATTATAAAGCCCACAGCATCGGCATGGAGGATGGCAGACACCACCTACAATCCAAGTTGAATTATAGAGCCCACAGCATCGGCACGGGGGATGGCAGACACCACCTACAATCCAAGCTGGATTATAAAGCCCACAGCATCGGCACGGGGGATGGCAGACACCACCTACAATCCAAGCTGGATTATAAAGCCCACAGCATCGGCACGGAGGATGGCAGACACCACCTACAATCCAAGTTGAATTATAAAGCCCACAGCATCGGCACGGGGGATGGCAGACACCACTTACAATCCAAGCTGGATTATAAAGCCCACAGTATCGGCATGGAGGATGGCAGACACCACTTACAATCCAAGCTGGATTATAAAGCCCCAGTATCGGCATAGGGGATGGCAGACACCACCTACAATCCAAGCTGGATAATAAAGCCCACAGTATCGGCATAGGGGTGGCAGCCACCACCTACAATCAAGCTGGATTATAAAACCCACAGCATCGGCACGGGGGATGGCAGACACCACTTACAATCCAAGCTGGATTATAAAGCCCACAGTATCGGCATAGGGGATGGCAGACACCACCTACAATCCAAGCTGGATTATAAAGCCCACAGCATCGGCACGGGGGATGGCAGACACCACTTACAATCCAAGCTGGATTATAAAGCCCACAGTATCGGCATAGGGGATGGCAGACACCACCTACAATCCAAGCTGGATAATAAAGCCCACAGTATCGGCATAGGGGGTGGCAGCCACCACCTACAATCCAAGCTGGATTATAAAGCCCACAGTATCAGCATAAGGAATGGCAGACACCACCTACAATCCAAGCTAGGTTATAAAGCCCACAGTAACGGCATAGGGGATGGCAGACACCACCTACAATCCAAGCTGGATTATAAAGCCCACAGCATCGGCACGGGGGATGGCAGACACCACCTACAATCCAAGCTGGATTATAAAGCCCACAGTATCGGCATAGAGGATGGCAGACACCACCTACAATCCAAGCTGGATTATAAAGCCCACAGTATCGGCTTAAGGAATGGCAGACACCACCTACAATCCAAGCTGGGTTATAAAGCCCACAGCATCGGCATAGGGGATGGCAGACACCACCTACAATCCAAGTTAAATTATAAAGCCCACAGTCGGCATAGGGGATGGCAGACACCACCTACAATCCAAGCTGGATTATAAAGCCCACAGTATCGGCATAGAGGATGGCAGACACCACCCACAATCCAAGCTGGATAATAAAGCCCACAGTATTGGCATAGGGGATAGCAGACACCACCTACAATCCAAGCTGGGTTATAAAGCCCACAGTATCGGCTTAAGGAATGGCAGACACCACCTACAATCCAAGCTGGGTTATAAAGCCCACAGCATCGGCATAGGGGTTGGCAGACACCACCTACAATCAAAGCTGGATTTTAAAGCCCACAGTATCGGCATAGGGGATGGCAGACACCACCTACAATTCAAGCTGGATTATAAAGCCCACAGTAACGGCACAGGGAATGGCAGATACCACCTACAATCCAAGCTGGATTATAAAGCCCACAGCATCGGCACGGGGGATGGCAGACACCACCTACAATCCAAGTTGAATTATAAAGCCCACAGCATCGGCACGGGGGATGGCAGATACCACCTACAATCCAAGCTGGATTATAAAGCCCACAGTAACAGCATAGGGGATGGCAGACACCACTTACAACCCAAGCTGGATTATAAAGCCCACAGTATCAGCATACAAGAAGGAAATATATTTGGGGCTGCAAGATCACTTTGGAGCAGAGCCTGCTTTCTGCAGTGGAGTGGAATAATAGCTTCTATTTTCAAAATGGATTTCTATTGTCAAAATGGGCTGGAGTAAAGCCTCCACATTACCATTATACTCCTTTTTTTGGTAGTCAATACACTCTGTACCAGAATAGCTATCAAACCTTATGTTTGCTATTCTGGCACAGAGTGTATTAAGTACCAAAAAAGGAGTATACTGGTAATGTGAAGGCTTTTTTCCAGTCCATTTTGACATTAGTAATCCATTTTGAAAATAGAAGCTGTTTGATGAATATTTTGCATCCTGAGCAGATGGGATTCAGCAAGGGATATGCCCCCATTGGCCCATGCATGGGAAAAAGTACTCAGTGATGATAGTCTGACAAAATGACAAATAAGTAAAAAAAACACAGGATGATCCAAGAGGCCTATTACTTTGCAACCCCAAGTCCTATTTGGCAAATGGAACAAGTCTGGAGATTATATTTCAACCCCTGTCTCCACTAAGTTTCACTCCCCTGGACTCTTTCATTTACACCAATGCTTGATTAACCACAGTGAATGTGAGTGAGCAAACTAAATTGCGGGCTATATACAGCTACAAAGTCCTTTAATAAGTGAATTGTGGTTTAGAGATCTTATTTTCTGGGCCAAGCCATTTGATTCACTAATAGGTTTTTTCAAGTAGTGCCTGGAGGACTTCAAGAGAAAGAATTTGTAGTACTTAGGTAGGATGATAATTGGTAGAAAAATTGTGTTTTTTGTGCTGAGGGGTTTCTGGTCTGAATCTCGGATCATGATGTTGGCCAAAACAGGCCTCTTGACTTGTTTGTATATGAGAATTAAGATAGGGCACAAGATGAATGGAAAAGATTCAGTCAGTCAAATGTCCTGCCATTCCCATCACTTATATCAGAATAGATGAATGGTAGAGGCTAAACCAAGGTCATAAATGGTATACTGACAGCAAAAAGGATTCAAAAGAAACATCAAGATCTTGCAAAGCCCACATCTAGGGTGTTACACTGCACAAGCCACCAGCTTGCCTGACCAGTATGCAACCCAATCCCAGCCTACATCTAGGGTGTATATACCAGAGCAGAAACCAATTGCTGCAGATGCATGGAATTACAGATATACAGATGGATAAACGGACAAAGGAAGTAGATAGACAGATGGTAAAGATGCTATGTATCCATCCATTGGGAAGGATACATAAATAGTCATCAAACAGCAGTTGCACCGACATGGAGGAGGGGGACATGTACTCTCCCCACCCCCTCAATGCTAAAATTTCAAACATTTAAAATGGTTTTAGTGTGTATTTGACACAATTTTTAATTTGTCATAATTTTTAAACAATTTTTAGCCAACAAAACCAAGAAAAACGCTGAAGCCTACAAGTGGCCCTTTAGCGGGCCCTGGACTCTATCGAGCTCGGGCACTCCACCACCACCTCTCTACTATATCAGATATGATCCTGTATGATATACACGGTCCATGACTATTGTAGACAAGAATAAGACAAGTTATCCCAGGACCCATTCTCAAGCATCGCAGGCCAAAAACCCAATATGCAACTCAGAAGGCATCTCACGAAAATCAGTCACAAATTGGGATAATTTTCAAAACATTTTCTTTGGTCCTCACAATTAATGCCTCCATTTTATGTGTGTACCAATTATGACCATGCAAATGACTTGGAGAAAACCTTGCTTATTTGGTTATCATTGTTTGAATCATTTTGTTTAAGGGTCATATGTCACAAGCTGTACATCCATCCCCATTTGCAGGGGATTGAGAGCAATTTGACACATACAATACATTAATGCACTACATTATGCAATAAAATACAGTGCAGTCTACAAAATTACATAATTACGCAATTAAGAAGATCAAAGACCCCAGATGTAAAGAATTGCATTATTGCTATTCCTAAATCTCAGATTTTGTACCTTTTAACGAAATATATGAACAGTCAGTAAAGGTAATGGTAATTTGTTTCAGAATCCATTTAAAGGGCCACTAGACTGAAATTGAGGACAGAAATATCAAGACAGTTACAGAAGGATAAATTCTTTTTAATCAAATCTCGCAAAGTTTGTCAATGCAAACAAACAATTCCTCAAACTTTGATTAGTACATATATTGCTTAAAACATAGATACAGGTATGGTATAGATACAGGTATGTTATAGATACAGGTATGTTATAGATACAAGTATGTTATTTAATTAAACAACTCAAAACTGAAAGAATGTTTTACTCAGAATTAGCAATTGGACACTCTATTATTTTGGATCCTCTAGAATATTCAAAAACACTTTTCTTTCAAGCAATTGTACATAAACTTTGATATCAATGCGCAAGTCAACCGTAATCATGTCCAGCAATTCGACCTAACACGTAGCCAGAAATTTTAAAGGAGGGAGCTGACCTCTATGAAAACATTTTCCACCTGCGTGAGCTATGTATAAAGCGGAAAAACTCATGCATAACCATTATGATAATAATTAAAAAAACGTCCCAAAATAATTGACATTCATTAAGGGGAGGGGTGGGGAAACCACGGCTCCCCCCTTAACTACATGCCTGAATTCGATTACAATGATACAAGCATTAAAATAGAGATATTGCATCTGTTATTTTCAAATTCCTATAAATTAGCAATAATTCACTCACATTTTGACCAAAAGCCCTATAAAGGAGATAAAAAGAAAAGAGAGTCCACTGGCATTGGTTTGTCCACATGATTTGAAGCTGAAGTTTCTCAACATGCAGCATGATACTTCATCAAAAACTTTTTTCAAATAAAATGGCAGCTTCCATTCAAACTTTCACTGACATTTGCAAATACTTGACAAATGAAAAATTAAGAGTTGAATTAGGACGCCATTTTGGTAAATGATTTTATTTAAAGGATTAGATCAAACATGTCCATCTTATATGAAACAGGACTTCAAAAGAAACAAAATGGTGAAGAAAGCATTCAAAAATCTTTTTACATTTAGGAGATTGTGTAGAAATGACTGAAATCAGACTAGTTGTGATGTCACAGCCTCAGAGTCTTTGTGTTCTATCATATTTTGTCCCACAGTTTTATGGCTTAAAAACCATGGTATACAGTATGTCAAAAAAAGAGTAAAACTGAATCTGGGGTAATTATAATATACCACCTGAAGAAACTGTGAGGACAAATAAAGCACAGCTAGGGGTCTGACCACTACAATAGTACAAATCAATATAAACTGAGTATGATTTATTGTATGTGTTACTAATAAATGCAGTGTGAATTCCTTCATGACATTATGCAATTCTACACATTTAAATTTTGAACCTTATTATTGTGCAATGTCCCACATTCAAAGTTTAGCTCTCTTCATTGTTAAAAGGATCAATTTACTCAAACACAACTTCTATGAAATGAAGGGCTTTCACAGGATAGATGTACTTTGGACCTTGACTTTTTTTTTAGACTTATTAATATAATAGACATACAATACTTTCATCTGTACATTATAAGTGTAGGATTAATTATTTTTAGGTAGTTTGATATATATTTTTTTTTATAATAGAGAATCTAAAGCAGTGACATCACAACCAGGGTTCTAGCTACGGTGGGCAGCACTTGGGGGGCCCGCCCAGGACTCGCAAATCCCGCCCACCACTAAGCTCTAAAATTCACTCTTGTGCCCAGCACTCAAAAGTTCAATTCGGTTAAATAATTAAGTGTTTAAACAAATCTCCTTTTAATCTCGCTCTATTTATGTCATCCGCTGATTTACACACATAACATAACATACATTACGCACATTAAATTCCGATCAAAACAACTGAACTATAGGAACTTAGCGCAATACTGTATTATCATAAAATCACCCAACACAAAGCTCTTTGCATAAAGATACGCACATGTACATGCACACAGTTCAGGTTCACGTTTTAATCCTTGTGAATCACTGCTGGCAGCTTGCCAAGTCCGTCACTTGCCATACAAACAAACTTTAACAAAGTCAAAATTACACTTCTAAAGGCCCAAGGCGTGCTTATAGACCGGTCCAAATGTAAGTAACCAATCACATTTGTTATAAACCCTATATGCACTTAACATTATAACGGACTGATCTATATTCTTTTGATTTGTGGGGGGTTTTATATTGATAAAAGTTGTTGCGTAGTTCATAGGACATGTGCCGCTTGGCTTTCGTCGTTCCATACTGGGATGAAAATAAAATCGTTACAAATTTGGGCAAGATGCATAACAATGGAAATTGAAAGAAGAGTTTCCTGCATGTGTTTGTACTTTTCTTTTGGAGAGGGAGGGGGGGGGGATGGGGGGAGGGCACTTTGACAGTTTTATATCCATTGTATTTTGAATTCCATTGTACATAACAAATATTTTGTAAATCCTTCTACCATTCCGATTACAAAAATTCATATTTTTTTCTTTATTGACATTTTGTAAATATAAGTGGACTAAATTTGAACAGTTCTTCTAGGTCACCTTAGATTATCACTGGAGCCCAGCACTCAAACTTGTCTAGCTAGAACCCTGATCACAACTAGTCTGATTTTAGTCGTTTCTACATAAATGTAACCAAACTTTAAACGTGAATATCTCCTCAACAGAATAAGATTTTTTGAATGCTTTCTTCACAATTTTGTTTCTTTTGAAGTCCTCTTTCATATAAGATAAAAATGCTTGACCTGTGACTGAACTAATCCTTTAAGATAACATTTATCCTGAGACAAGCCCTCTATTTCATAGAAGTTGTGTTTGAATAAATTCATCTAATTAAAATTTAAGAATGAAGAGAGCTAAACTTTGAATGGGGGCATTATTGCACAATAATAAGGGTTCAAAGATTTATATGTGTAGAATTGCGTAATGTCATAAAGGAAATCCCACTGTGTTTATTAATAACACATACGTATAGATTATGTGTGTAGTAATAACACATATGTATAGATTCTGTGTGTAGTGGTGCACCACACTATACAAACTCTCAATATGCTGCTAGGATGGATTCATAAGATACAAACAGACTAGCAATTATTTGGGTTTTTCCTTTCTTTTATTTCCTATGTAGAGTAAATCTGTCTGACAATTTTGAAAATGGCACAATTATAGTTCCAAGAATATGATTGATCAAAGTTTTAGGACTTTTTTCCCACCGTACCCAAAGTTTTTTTATGTATGGGCATAATGGCTGGGACATCACTTACAGGATTGATTACTTTAGTGGTCAAGCAAGTCATTTTATATGAAAGAGTGAAGAAAGCATTCACAAATATTATTCCATTAAGGAGATATCTAAGTTTAAAGTTTAGTATCATTTCTGTAGAAATGACTAAAATCAGACTAATTGTTTGTTTGATGAAGGCTTAACGGCACCACGACAATGAGGGTCAAATTGTGCCTGAGAGGTCAGATCATTCTAGAGGTATAAAATAAGAATTATATTCCGCTCTTTCTTTGTTTACAGGTAATATCTTGACCATTTCAGAGCACTTGCTGTGACTGGTAGTGAAGATGGTGTTTCGGAATGAACCGGCTGAAGTTGTTCCTTCTTTCCCTATTCCTTGAAGTGAAATGTTATCACATTCTTCAACAAGTAGGGAAAGCTGGGTTGATGAAAAGCCTACATCATCATAAAATTTGCAACAATGATTGAAAACAACACAGGACCAAAAGTATAATTATGTTAGTTTCTTCTTTCATTTTTCCCCAACTCCTTTGGAAAGAAAATGTATCCAACTTTCCTGAGAAGTTTTCTTTGTGGTCGTTATAGGTGTATCACGGGGCATTGTCATTTTATTTGAGATCACAGAATACATGTATATTCCTCTCTAATTCCTCTCAAATTCCTCTCTAATTACTAAAGATCCAAAACAGAAAGCATCTTATTTTGTATTACTTGTACCACTTTATTAGTTAAAAATTGTTGATTAATTGTCACAAGTTAATTACAACAGGGACACAGAGATATTGTTTTAAACTTTGAAAAGGAATTAGTTTAAGGCTAGCTGCTTGTCTCTCCACAAATTATTATATTTTGCAATTGTTGTTACAAACAGCCTGTCACCTTTGTTTATCTCCAGTTACATTCTCTTATTTAAGGATTATCTGTGAAACAACTTATATTCTTACAGTCTCTTTGAATCATCTTTTTTATGATAGAGAGGTTTCTGTAGGATCAAGGGACATTTTTTTGGTTAATGTAAGGACTATGGACATCTAGCACATTTAAGATATGTGAAAGAGCATGAAAATCTGAGTGGAATACAGTAGTTTTTAGAATTTGTTAAAAGCTTATTTAGTTTTCAAGTTATGACCGAACAAAGTTTCAAAATTTGTAATTTTTGTAATTCTTTCAATTCTGTGCTCCAAATTCAGCTACTTGTGAATTTTAAAATGTCTATTTTAGATAAATGATGATTGAGGGCATGACCAAGTTCCAAAAAAGAAAAGAAATTGCCCTCAGTCTAATGCTATATTTCAAACATAATTAGCCGTGGACTGTGGAATAAAAAAACATTGGTTTTACGAAAGGTGACGATCCGTCCCCCATTGATGTCAGTCATGATGTCAATGCGCAATAGCAGGAAGTAAGTAAAAATGCTGTAAATTGGTCCATTTTTACCCAATTTTGATGGGAATTATTTGCTGTTTAATGGTTAACCCTTACTCTCCCAGCGTCACGGTGACCGTGACGCATACGTTCCCTTTTCCAAAAAAACATTTGAGTACCTTCCCAAAATCCTATAGAGCTGCAAAAGTTCATTCAAACCAGATTAAATAGATCTGTCATAATATGCTTATTTTGTTGAGGGGTTAGATTAAAAAAATGAGTAAAATCGTTACAAAAAAGTGCATTTTTAAAAATAAACGTTTAAAAAAAAAGAAAAGAAGATTACTGAATGAATGCCATACATGAATATTTTTTTTTTTTTTTTTTTCAGGTAAAGTATAAAGATAGCTTGAATTGTTGGTTGCTACACGATTTTTACTTGTACTTGGTCAATGTTTGTGGTTTTTTTTGAAGAAAATATGCCAAAATTTGTGATTTTGGGCCATTTTTGACCTTTTTTAATAAAAAAAATCATAAAAACCGGCCCAAATATTGTATTGGAATTTTTAAAATCTCTACGGGTAGAGGAGAAATAGATCGTTCAGACGAACTATTACAATAACACATGCACCCCCTCTACATGCCTAAAAGGTCTCTGATGATGACGTCAATTCGCGTCTTTTCGATACAACAAAATGGCGAGATACAACGTCGAACGTGCCTTCGGACTCCTATGTCTTCTTCAGAATAATGATAATTCAGAGGGGTCGGAAGGTACTTCTAATGAAGAAAATGTACCAGAACTCGACCAGATTAAGGAAGAGGAGAATATAGAGCCTGCTGAGATGGATAGCGATCTGTTCCAAATTACGGAGTTGGTGAGTGTTTTCTTCCAAAAATAGCGAAAGTACTACATTGTAAATGTGTAGTAATAAAATAAGACTTATAGAATTCTAATGATCAATTAGCGGGGATTTTATGCTTGTTACGATAAACAAGTAAAAGGGATGCTAAAATCACATACAAAAAAAAGGATTTAGGTCCTTTCTATAATAGCCCGGATGAAACAAATAAAAGCTGAACCCCAATAATAACATTTCTAAATGGACTGAAATATATGTATTTCCTAATGGCAATATTGTAAATTTAGGCCTACTGCAATATGTGTATTCCCAATTTCACAAAATCCAAGTTCCATTATTTCAGGGGCCGAAATCACAATTTTATGAGGGAAAGTGGAGTAGGGGTCCCATGTTAGAGCAAAATACACATGTTGGGGGTGCCCCAGGCCCATTTAAAGGAAAATGCTTGTATAAAGGCCTGGTACCAGTACATTATTTTGATGCCTCATTTTTTGGGACCATGATCCTTTTCCCCTCCCCCTGGCTATGCCACTGTTGTGGTAATGACTAGATCGATAACACAAACATTTTGGACCCCTGTATGTACCCCCGGGCTTCCCGGCTGTTAAAGTCTGTCTCCAGGGTTACCACAAAATTGTGGGGCAGGTTAGAAACCACAATAACATTTTATGCGATAACATGTTATGCGTATGCTTGAAGAGGACGAGCCGCCCGCTACTAGAAACCACAATAACATGTTATGCGATAACATGTTATGCGTATGCTTGAAGAGGACGAGCCGCCCGCTACTCACCAACCCAAGAGGAAGAGGGACTGACCGTTGAAGATGAGCCCAGGCCCCTCTTCCAGGCCTTCCGCTGCAGTCTCAACACCATCACCACTCAAAGAAAATCCGACTGCAGCGGAAAAAGCTGCCTTCAAAACCAGGGAGGAAGAGCGGAACGCTCGCCTGCAGGAGATACAACGGTCGAAGGTCATCCCTGCAGCCGATAAAGACTATCATCGTGGGAAGTACTGGTGGAGAGTGACCGGGATCGACACAAGGTCTTCGGTAACTGGTTATGGGAAGACCAAACTAAAGTAAATTGAATGAATATAGTTGCCTTTCTTGCATATCATTTGCATAATTTCTTATTTTATTTTTTGCAAATGATGATGTAAACATCTTGTTTTTCTGCATTCTATTAGTTTTGGACATCATAGAAGGGGAAAATGCATTTTTTTGGAAAATTTAGTGCCATACACTATTAGATAGATTATTCACAGAATCGAGGGATAATATTTAGGTCAAAATGTACCAAATTTTTCATATTTGCGTCATTTTTTTCTCTCCTGATTCTAAAAATCCATGAATAGTATCAAATGAAAGGTCTTTCCAGGACGATTCAGAAATTCTATCCATATTTTTTGCTATTTAGCCACAAGGCACAAGCGTGTCATAAAGATAGAATGTTTGGAGACCTAATATGCTAATTCAATGACCTAATTTGCATATTTGAGTTCGGAAATATGCACATTTTTGGAAAGTTCAACTTGTTAGCTTTCATAAAAGTTGAACTTGTTTTGGTACAAATGGAACAGAAAGTACTGAAAAAATCCTCCTTCCAAAAATTTCAGAAATAGCTTATTCTATTTTTGGAACCTTGGGAGAGTAAGGGTTAAGATCATATTCTAAAGAATTTAAGCCCATGTTGCCTCTAGATGTCCAAAGTCCTTTAACTTAGATTACAAAAAGTGTGATAGCTCCATGGTGTGTCAGTAACCTCTTTAGTTACACTTATCTGATTGTTAGTTGTTTACCAAATCCAAATAGATGATTATCTATTAGTATGTGTTTTAGCTTAGTGATGGAGCAAAAGTACTGTAGTAAAGTAAAGTACTGTAATTAAGGAAAATACTTTGCATTAAAGATAACTTTGGCCAAGTTTATTGTGGCTCACTATTTTTAGGTTGGTTCTATGGTGGGTTCTAACAGCATTTTGTCAGGTGCTGCCCCAGCATACGTGATATTTGTCCCTATGATAATGTGGATGCATTTCAACTACAGAATTACTTGAATTAATTTAAAGTTTTATTGTGCTATGATCAATTTTAAAATACCTATTAATAAAAGTGGGTTGAATATGAATCATATCATGGACCCTTCCCCGGTCCCCCCCCTCCTTTGAATACCAAATTAGTAATCTCAAATCCTATTACAGACTCATCCCCATGTGCCAAATCATGGACCCCCATTACAGCCACCCCTCTCCCCGGTTCCCAATCCCAAATCACAGGCACCCGACCAACACCCCTGGTTCCCAATCTCAAATCCTCAAATCACAGACATAACGAACAAGCACCCCCTCCCCTCCTCCCGGACAACTCAATCCCAATTCCCACTCAGATCCCCCCCCTCCCCACCAAATCTTAATCCTAAATCATGGACCAACTCCCAAATCCCAAACCCATTTGTCACTGACCCCCCACCCCTATGCACATTTTTGCTGAAACTGCTTGTTACAAGTATGACACACCACACCAAAATTCAACCTGAAGAGTAAATCAGTGCTAGAATTTCCTCAGTGATATTAATAGTAGTATAATTGCACAACACAGCATAAGCTTTCCGATAAACAAGTTCTGCAGTTTTGCCATTTCCGTTGTTTTGATTATCAGAGGCCCAACATGGGCTTAACGCGGCATTACAGTACTAATTTATGGTACCGTCCGTGAATAGTGTTCTTAGGATCATACCATTAGACAATAGTTTAATACATGATATCCAGTCCCATGTTTCCTTAAACATGACTTTGATTATATTTGTGTTATTTACGGTAATAAAAATACATATTCTGTTCATATTTCGCTGTATAAAAAGACATAGCACACATTCACTTGTTATTTAAGTAAAATCTCCTCCCATGTTAATCCAGTTAATGTGGGAGGAAGCCTTATTGCGTAAAATTCAGTTAATAGGAGCAGATTCTGTGGGTGAGGGGTGGTCGTCAGCAAATTTGGAAACCTTGCTGGCTCATGGGTGTAAATGAATTTGAAAGTTTAATTTAAAATTGAGCATAAACCCTTGGATTTTTTAAGGTTGACCATTTCTTGCTTCCTTTTTGAATATAACTTCAGTGGCCAAGGCACCCAATAATTGGGGACCAAGTAATATTTTGCCCCACCCCCATGATATTAGTAAGTGTATTTATAATACATTGTTCCAAACAATTCACAGTAAGTATATAGATGTAGATTATATCTGTTTTCTATTACCAAAAGCTTCTATTTTCAAAATGGATTTCTATTGTTAAAATTAATGGACTGGAGTAAAGCCTTCCCATTACCATTATACTTCTTTTTTAGTACTTGATATACTCTGTACCAGAATAGCAAACCAAAAGTTTAGTTAGCTATTTCTGGTACAGAGTTTTTTTCACTACCAAACAAGGAGTATAATGGCAATGTGCAGGCTTTATTACAGTCCATTTTGACAATAGAAATCCATTTGAAAATAGAAGCTGTTTACCTTCTTTGTTTTATCATGCATGTGAGATGTCTTGCTATGTTTTTACGTATGTATGGTCATGAAGTCATGCCCAGGAAAAGGGAAATACAGAGACAATCTACTTATACAATCATTTCAAATTCCAGTTGAAAGTGTTGGCGATGAGTTGAAAATACTTGGCGAGCGGAAATACTGGTTTCATCTAATTTACGCGCCAAGTTGTATAAATGATTGGCAAGGGATGTTTTTATGTTTTTTTTAACCCTGGCTTAAGATCAAATCTCCACTCTGTATTCTTTTTGAGGATGGGATTCCAGACGAATGAAGTCAATTCTGACCTAAAGGGTTAGATTCATTACCATATCTTGCAGGAAAAGATTTGATTATTTTCAGTGAAATTGAGGACAGAAATATCATCCATAAACTCTTGGACGGAAAATGAAAAAGCATCGGAACCTGGTGACAAGACCTTTTGGTGCTGGATGAAAGTAACTTGCAAGTAATATATTGCCCAAATTACAGGGAGGTTTTAAAGCCTATAACCCTAAACCTACCCAACATACAGGTAGGTTTTAAAGCCTTTAACCCTTAACCTACCCAACATCCAGGAAGGTTATGAAGCCTTTAACCCTAAACCCACCCAACATCCAGGAAGCTTTTGAAGCCTTTAACCCTAAACCTACCCAACATACAGGTAGGCTTTAAAGCCTTTAACCCTACACCTACCCAACATACAGGTAGGTTTTAAAGCCTATAACCCCAAACCATCAACAGGTAGGTTTTTTTAGCCCTAAGCCAGGGAGGTTTTGAAGCCTTTAACCCTAAACCTACTCAATATCCAGAACGGTTTTGAAGCCTGTAACCCTAAACCTACCCAGCATACAGGAAGCTTTTGAAGCCTATAACCCTAGCCTACCCCTTACCTGTTAAGTTGATGATGGATCAGCTTAAAAACTCTACAAAAACCTCCATGTATGGAGGGGCAATTATTTTTTACTTGCAAAAAAAACTTTTAAAAATCAAAGACAGTTCTCATCAAAATATTAGAAATTTTCTGATAGTGAACTCTAGACATCCATAGATCTTCTGGGTATTAAAGAGTATCACCTTGAATTTGCACTTAATTATCTGAGGTTGCAAATTGTTTCAAGATCAATTTGGGTGGGGGTTATTTAAAACTACAACTCAATATCACAGGGTACAAAACTTTTAGTAAATGAGGGCTCTCTTTCAAAACTCCTCACAAAGAAAGTTAGTTTCCTACCAAAACTGCCCAAACAAAGGTTAAATTTCTGGGGTGAGTTATTTGGTTGTTGAAAGGCTGTTACTTTGACAAAACAGCTCCCTGGTCCAACAGTGGGTTAAACGTGGAGTGTAAGCTACCAGATGTTCCAATTGTGAATGAATGAATGAATGAAAATATTCTACATATTCTTTTCCTCACAAATACATAGAGGGGGAACTGGGTCAGATATATTTTGAGTTCAAATGAATTATTAAAATGACAATTTTTTTCTATTTTTTTAGATTATTATCAGAACTTTTAAAACACTTTATATCTAATTTCCTTTAATAAAAACAAAATGAAAAGAGGTTACAAAATTTGAAGAAAAATTAAATCGAAAAAGGTTAATTTACCAACCTATTTTACATAAATAATTTTTATGTAACCTAATTTTGTAAAAACATTTTTATCTTTGAAGGGAAAATGTCTTTTTAAACCTTAGTTTTGAAGGAGATCAGAGATACATTATTAATACATTTGAGTTCAAATCCACAACCAAAAAAAGGACCTTTATAGGCAAAAAGGTTTGATTTATGCTCTACATGTTTTTCAGGAAAAAGGTAAGTTATATCTTTATTTCTAATGTTACAGAAATATGACAGTTCCAGCTGTTTATTGACATATTGGCATTATTAAGTTTTCCATGTTTCCATGAATAAACTTTTTCCAAAAAAGAGGGCCTACTTTCAAATTTCTACCAAGTTTGTTTGTTTGATGAGAGTTTAACGGCACCACAACAACAAGGGTCAAATTGTGCCTGAGAGGTTAGATCATTCCAGAGGTAGGAAGGAGGGTAAACAGGGGGAGATTAAGAGAAACACGAGAACTAAAAGCCAGAAAGCTGGGATTAACACTCACACACTTCAGGGGCTTCCACGCATGATAGGTCTAACAGTTACTCCCTGAACAGCTATTAAAGATTTCTGTTTATTTTCCATCCTAATTCCTGATATAAAAATCTTTATATTTTGAAAAAGCTTAATCAGAATTCAAGTAGCGGTTGATAAAATGTTGAAAATTGTTTACTGTATGCAAGCAACTGAAACAATATAGTTCTTTTAAATTCCCATAAATTTAAGCAACTAAAATTAAAGAGAATATTTTTTGTTTTTTTAAAGAACAATGTTGTTCGGGGAGGAGTGGTATGTGTGGGTATAATATAGTAGAAATGAGAGAAATTTCTCAAAAGTATTTTGAAGGAATATACACAAAAAAAATGGGTTTATACAAAATAAGATTGTTATACATCTAAAATTATAACAAACATTTGCTTATTCGAAAAATGTGCAAATTGAAATAAAATCAAGAAATTGAATTTCCATTTTCTATGGGTCACAAATTGAATTATCTGGATCCTCGTTTTGTGTTACAAAAGTGTTACCAATGGTTTTATCAAACAGAGTATATGTACATTTAAATGAAATAAATAAGTTCCAATATATCCACACAAAGTTGTAATTACAAACCAGAATAGCGCCCTCTCTAATAAAAAATTGCTGTTTGAGATAAAACTCTCCTTGACCCTCCCAAACATTTCTGATTAGAAAATCATTCATTGTCAGTGTGATCAGAGGTTGGCAGAGAGCGATATCCCTGATGTGATGCAGACAATGAAGGCAAACTCAACCCAGTGGTGTAGACTCAAGAGTGTGTAATGGATCTGCACAAGAGTGTTGAATCATGTGGTACTGTGATCTGGGTTTTATGCACTTGTCAGTTGTGACTCACCCCTACTACCCCTGGTAATGCCAGTCAAAGGTGAGTCATTGACATATGAAATAATGACTCACATGTGCATCATTGTGCCAAATTGTCAGTCACCAAAGTGACTCTGGGGTGGGTCAATTTACTTCAGACCCATTGACTTTGTATAGAGGTGATTGATTTGGGGTAAGTCCTTTCAGAAGAAATGTCAGGCACCTAAGTGACTCAGGGGTGTGTCAATGTACATGAATTGTCCACCCACTTTGGTGCAATGACTCACCTTGTCCGGGGGTGTAGGGGTGAATCATGCAATTGACAAGTGCATTATAGCTTTGTTACCCCAGGTGTTCATTACTAGCAAGGGCCAAGAGTGACGGATCCAGGACTTTTTCATGGGGAGGCACCATGGTGATGTGGTTTACACATAAAACTATTAATATAGGTGGCACCAGATATAAGGTCAAAACTAGAACAGTAAATATTGTCACGATTCGCATGCCCATGTAAATTGACACTCATATCATATGACCTGGCCATTCGGCAAATTATGAAAATGGCATCTCACAGTAAGTCCCACATGGCATCCCATGTCCCACATGGCATCCCATGTCCCAAATGGCACCCCATGTCCCATATGGCATCCCATGTCCTACATATGGCATCCCATGTCCCATATGGCATCCCATGTCTCATATAACATCCCATTCCATGTCCCACATGACATCCCATCCCATCCCTTGTCCCACATGGCATTCCACCATATCTCCCCATAGCATCCCACCCCATGTCCCACACGACGTCCCACATGACATCTCATCCATGTGGTATTCATCATATGTTGGCATCCCATGTGGTGATATCCATCCCATGCCTTGTCCCATATGGTCCCACCCCATGTCCCACATGATATCCCATCCCATGCCTTGTCCCACATGGCATTCCACCATATCTCCCACATGGCATTCCACCATACAGTATGTCTCACATGGCATTCCACCATATGTTCCACATGGCATCCCACCCTGACCCACATGGCATCCCACCATATGTCCCACATGGATCCCATCCTACATGTATGTCCCACATTAATCCATCTATATGTACCACATGACATCCCGCACAGTATGTCCCATATGGCATCCCTCCCTGTGTCCCGCATTAGTGGCTTCCCACCTGATGACCCACATGGTATCCCACCTTATGTCTTCATGGTATCCTTCCCAATAACATCCTACTTTTAATGTATGTCCCACATGGCATCACATCTCATGTCCCCATGGCCTCCTACCCTATGTCCCACATAGCCTCCTACCCTATGTCACACATGGCATCCTTACCCTATGTCACACATACCATCCCAACCTATATCACACACTCTGTGTTACTCATAGCATCCCACCAGTCCCACATGGCATCCCACCCCATGACCCACATGGCATCCCACCCCATGACCCACATGGCATCCCACCCCATGTCCCACATGACGTCCCATAGGCTCCATAAGAAGTCTCATCCTGGCTATCAGTCCATGATTGAGCATACTATGTATAAAAGTGTCAGTTCATATGACAACTTATATGCAAATGACTCATTGAATAAGAAAAAAAGGCGGAGTAAAATAATCATGACTGATATAGCCCTTGGTGTATACCACATGGTACATATTATATCATATGTCCCGCATGGCCCCCATCCATGTCCCACATGGTTTCCCTTTCTATGTCAATATGCAGTCACATCCTGTCACACTCCCTGACTGAGCATACAAAATAAAAAAATTGGTCAGTTCATATACTGTATAGCAACTTTATGCAAATGAGCACAATAATAAAGGTGGAGTTTAATAATCATGCCTGACACAACTGTTGGTGACCAAATATTTTGAAGAATTTTAAGGATTTTAAATCTCAAGTACTACAAGAGAGACTTAAAGATCTCTGAAGAATATTGGAAATTTATATCATTTTACAGTTATCTTTTAAGGAAATATCAAATGTTCTGTAGACTTTTTAAGGAAACTAGTCTTCAATCCGTCTAAAATATCTCTGAGAAACTTTAAAGTTTTGTAAGGAAATTCTAACCGTCTATAAGGATATCTAAAAAACTTTAACATTTCCTGAGAAATTCTCAAAAAACGAACAGTTCTCAGGAAATCTCAGGAAAAACTGTGGACGGCTGGACGGACGAAATCCCCATTACATAGGTTCGCATGTGAACCAAAAAAAAATTGTTTGCCTGCTCTTTCTTGTGGAAAATTGTAAGGGGGGCGGGCAGGAAAAATTTTTTTTTCCTTTTTTGCTCCCTCAGGATAAGTATTAAGAACACTTTAAAAAAAAAACAGAATTAAAACACTTAATTTTCAGATTGTTGGATACTTTTATTTTGCTCAATTTTTATATCTCACTGATACTTTTTGTGTGATTTGGTATTTTTTCCCTTGAATGACACACACATATACAGGCAGAACAACTACTGTACAGCTCTTGTGCATTGGGTGTCATTTTCTCTGCAGTAACAGCAACACAGGCATGGGTGGTTGTGCACCATTTTGTAGGGATTCTTACAAAGGGCAAACAAACAACATAATTGCTATAGGTGGGGTCATAGGTATGTATGTCAACAAATCAGCCTTCTCGTTCATTTGATGTTTTTATGCATATATTTGTTTCAATCCTTGTCCCCCCCCCCCTCCCTCAAATCTGCCATTGACTGTTAATGTATGGAATGGGAATGGTTCAATTGAGTACCCTCAAGTGGTGCAGATCCAGGATCTTCTGAAAAGGGTGGCAGGTATATTGCAAAATAATGGCTTAAAACACTCCTCCATTAATCTTCAAAAACACAACTCACATATACCCCAGCTGCGGTTTTGACGAGTAATGCCAAGAACCGAAATTTGTGTGGAGCAGCGAAATGATTTAAAGTTATACAAAGAGGGTGATCGGAACCAAGACGTTGAAGTTTTTAATACATTGTGTATATATACATGTACTGTACTTCATTAGAGCATGTAGGGAGTTCCCTAATTGTTATGGAGCTTTTCTGTCATGGCCCTCAGGACGCGACAGGTCTAGTATTGTAAACTCCATGCTCAAAACCCGCCATCTTGTAATAGAGAACTATATTTGAAATTTTATTAAATGAAGAGAATATTGACTTCAAGTTAAGTGTTATTTATTGAAGGTTGTATTTTTATAGTTAATGCTACTACAATCAATTTCAGCAACGCCAATTATAAAATTAAAGTCATGTAAATTGGAAACGTTGAGGAATGTAGACGATAACTTCCGGTGCTAATCCAATATTTTAATAGCCAGGTCTAAAAAGTGATATAAAGAATGGTAATATTTAGACAATTTTTACTGTTTCAGAAACATAATAGAAAATATTTATTACACCAAAATATTTTTTGAAGAGTCACAAACAGATAGTGAAGAAGAATAATATCATTTTTCAAATGAACGAGACTAATCTCACCGGAAGTGAGATTAAAACACTTTACTCGGTAGCCTGAGGCACTACATGCTAGGCAAGCAGTACTTGTATAGCAGCCATGTAGTAGCTATAGCATATAATATGGTTAGAATGTTGACTACAACGGACACGGTTCTGAAACTTAAAGAGCTAATTTAACAGGTTAAAAAATTGTTAACGTCCATCACATACACACTGTAATCTTGCAACCTGTCAAATTTGGCGTGGGTAGAATTTATTTCAGGAGAACCAAGTTGTAGATCGTCTTTATTTATTGTATCATTCTATTTTATAATGAATAAATTAAAACCTATATAACTATGTTCTCTTTCTTTTAGGGTCATGTCTAGCTTTTCGTTTTCGAGGGGGCTTAAGCTCCCCCCCCCCCCCCCCAAAAAAAAAGATAGAAATGCCGTTTTCAGATTAAAGAGGACAGAGGCGTAGGAGTTAGGGACCCCAGAAAGGGGTTCTATTTCCCGGTTTTATACATGCTATAGTTTTTAATGAAAGTGTGAAATTATTAACATAAAATTGAAGGAAAATGTGTAAAACTGTTGGAATTTTTGTTTGATTTTCACAACACTTCCCTGAGAATTTCTCGAATTGACAGCTTACTTTACTGGAAAGTGAAGAATTTTCCTAGAAATTAAAAATTTCCAGAAATTGAAGAAGATTTTACCAAAGAGCCTCAAGCTCTTTGATTTTACAAAAATGAAGAAAATTTCCCCCAAAATGAAGAAGATTTCACCAAAATTGACGAAGATTTATTATTTTCTTTTTTTTTTTTTGAGGAAAGGGGGACTAAGATTTTTTTTGGGAAACCCTGCCTCCCTTATGACATGCCTCTGCTTTCTTTATTGCTATACATACAAACAAACAAAATACCATAACAGCCCTTTTTTAAAGGGTGTCCTTATTAACTTTAAGACCTGCATCACCCATACATACTGTACTAGCAAACTGCATGACCATACATATACAGTACAACAAGTGAAGATAAATCACACCTCAAAGTTATAACAGTATCTGCCATACAGCCACATGAACACTACAAAAGTGCAACAAAATGATAAGATCAAAAATCTGTAGGGATATGAGACAAAAGCTAATAAACTGCATATTCATTATCTTAATTTACCCCGAGTGTTAGCGTGAATCAAAGCAAAGATATGGTAATTTGAACAGTGCTGAGAGGCAGAATTGGCATGTTTTGAACTTTTCCCATTGAAAATTAAACACAATATAATTTTTCTTAAAAATCTGCAGAAGGTTCTTCACCTTCCAAAAGTTTATAGCTTATATCACAAGAAAGATAAATTTTTCTTCTTTCATAATCTGAACACCCCGTTTTTATTGCTTCGAAATTAAGTGAGTTATAGATGTTTTAGTGGGTAATCTTCATTTTTAGCATGCGGTTAAGAAAGGGTTTTCAAATCATTAGGCCGCTGTAAGAACGCTATTTTGCAATATGTCTCAGATTCCTGTATTAAGTGCTCCAGGCTTGAGGAGAAGAGAGGGGTGTTACTATAAATTTAATTTTGCACAGTTAACATTAAACTGACTATATTTAATTTCATATAAATTTTTCTTACGATATATTTTTCAATTGATCAACAATGAAGTGGGCTAGGTATGTTTCATTGTGGAAATTTGCATAGCAAAAATGCCTGATATCTTCAACAATTTAGACATGTAGAACTTTGCTGACTTAAACAAAATTTGAATAGTAAAGTATGCCATTTTGATT